>JAVLVB010000140.1:1096581-1126528 GCA_032876305.1 Orestias chungarensis | reverse complement strand
GTATCCTGCGTCGAGCCTCCCGCTCACTTCCGCCACTCATTGCCGTTCGCACTCCTGCATCACGACCACCCTCTCCGAAGTCACCGCTGGATTCAAACCCTACCTGTGTCACTACCCCCCATCAATAAATATCATAAACGAACCTTCTGAGTGTCTCTGCCTTTGTGGGTCTGAAAACCTTAAACCCATCATGACAGAGGATTTGGAGGGAGAGGAGCAGGCAGAGACGGAGGACTGTAGCAGAGGTGAAACTCGTCATCTCTGCATGCAAATAGCCTTTTGCTCCTCTCCCCTCACCCCCCCATCTCTGTGAGTCACCCACTGCCCTTCACTGCTTCATTAATACACATCTGTACCCCGGCCCTTCCATCCACCTCCTTTCCCGACTCACTGCTAGCAGGTGAAGAGGAGGGAAACATACAACTGGAGAGAGGGGTTAGGGGGGTGTAAGGCTGAGCTCGACAGCAGCAGCAGCTTGATGTTGGCAGGGGGGAGGATGCGCCGTTAATTAGCCAGCACCAGTACAAACGAAGAACCCAGGAAGGTGAGAGGGAAAGAGTAGGAGAAGAAGAAAAGAGCAAAGCTCTGAAAACAAGCCTCCTGCCAGGCTGAACTCCCCAGAGGCAAGACCTGGACATGACGGTGTGCAGTCTGGGAACAAAGGAAAGAGAAGAGAGCCGGGGAAAGGATGGGAGGCTGAAGAGTGGGCCCATGACAGCACCTGCAGAGATGGGGGAATCTGATTTTGTGTTTGGGTGTGCGCGCCCGCGTGTGTGTGTAGGTATGTAAGTATTATTTTCTTGTGATTGTGTATGCCACCAGGTGAAGGATGCCTTTAGGTGTAGAGCGACAAGATGCCTCTGTCTACCCCTGACTCAAATTTGTATTGTAATTTGCCTTACATTCAGCATAATCCTCCTCAGAACTACCAGCACTCTTTTGATGACAGCAAATCCCCCCTCACGGTGTCTGGTTGTATATATACAGTATAAACAGCCATAAAATACACCTCCAGGTTGCACAGCATGAAGCGTTTACACAACACAAGCCTTAATAACAACCAATAATAAGAAATAGGTGCAGTGATATAATACATTACATGAGTGAATAATAACCGATAATATTCGTATTTCTCCTAACCATTCTGTTTCCAATAATACAACACATAATATAGTTGTGCAAAATACTTCAAACAGCAAATTAATTCCCTTAAGGTCATACAGAAGTGTCATTTCTCCATAAAAGAAGCCACTTGTCATTGGGTGTCATTGCTGGGTACCAAAGTGATCTCTGAGCTGTCCTGTATATTCAAGTAAGAGGTTGTAAAATTCCACAGCTGGTTTTTTCAAAATCGTGTGGCGACTGTATGCCTGTGTGCATAATTGAGAGACAGAAAACTTGACCCTGGAGTCCTTCGCCAGCCTCATTAGTGAGAGGACTTGGTTCATTAGATGATGTGAGCGAGTAGCGTGGCCTCAGCAGAGATCACACACCAAGATACATTTTGTGCGTTATCATTAGAAAAAAATAAAATAGCGAAACAAAATATACATTTGTTTGTCTCTGTTGTGTTGTTTTAGATGTTTCTCCGTATTTTGAAATAGGGAATGTAAAATTACTGATAAAAATGTCACAAGGATTAATTAAATCCACTTACCTTTCTTCTCTTCTTCTAATTAGAGCTAGACTTTCTGGTGCGCTTGGGATTTCTGTTCGGTCCCATCACCAAAGTGTGGCTGAGTTTAAGGATGTTCTCTATTACCTCCATAGAATAGAATTCATTTTTTTCTCAATTACTATATATTGTTTAGCTCCTGAATCAGAAAAGCAGCTCTCCTCAGCATGTCACTGCCATTTTTCACTGTTGGTCGGATGTACTTTAAAAAAAATGCAGTGGTAGTTTTACCTCACACAATCCAAATATTTCCATATCCGCTCCATTAGTCACAAGAATTTTTCTCCCTAAAGGCTTGGGAATCATTAATATATAAGAAATCTTAAACAGACTTATTGGTATTTTTTGTTTCAGCTATGGGCTGTTCTTTGGAACTCTTCCTTTTTCTCATTTTCTCTCATTTCTTGCTTGTTGTTGAATCTGAAACCCGACCTTGAACTGAGGCATGCAAGGCATCACCTCTTTAGATGTAGTTCTTTTGTGACATTTGGATGAGTGTTTGATATCCCTTTTTGTTTTATAAGGCCAGGAAGGTTACACCTGTTCTATGATTACTCCAGTTGTTGATAATATCTCACTGTGGTAAAGACCTTAAAATGTCAGATTGGCTTTCGACCCGTTCTAGAAAGCTATCAAGGATTTTTTCTTCATGTGAAATAATGGTATATCATTTTAGCTTTTATAAAATAAATATTTTTTTTCTGTTATTAAACAGGTTTGTTTTAGTTGGTTCCTCATTCTAGATTTCAGACACTACTCTGTCCTGAATCTAAGTGCTTAACTAAAACCAAAAATAACAATAATAAATGAATATATAAATAAATGATGATCACTTGATTGAATTTTGTCAGTTTTTTTCATATCTTTCATGTTCAAACAGTTTGTGGAGAATTTATGCATTTGTTGTTTGGTGCTACATGGTCTTTTTAATGAACGATTATGCAAACCATGGATACCTTGAACACTGGTACCACATAGGTACTAGCTCTAAAGTAGCATTTATTGCAATTTATAAAACAAAAGAAAATTACCAAATAACCTGAACAAAAAACAAACAAACAAACAAATAAATAACAAAAGATATGATTTGTTTCCCTTTACAAAAATAGATCCTAAGTTTTAATACTAAAAGCATTCTTATATTAAAAATCCTTTCATTTTCAACAGACTTGTCCTTGCTTTTTGTATTTCTTTTCACCTTAAAGCCTACGTAACTTTTCAAACTCAATAAAATATTTTCATAACTTTTGTGATTATACGTTAACTTAAAGCACGTTTAATGACACCTCTGTCATGGCCCTGGGGGGTCCGCAGCGCTTTAACCGGCACTAAACAACTTTGAGGAGAGTGGCAGGAACCCTGCCACACAAGACAACTACAAATGTGCTGACTGCTTTACGGCACACGTCACTTCCCCCGTTTCTTATATTCAACATCATCACATAACATTGTTTTGCCACAATTCATATTCATTACCTAATAGCTATGTATCGTTCACACAGCCACTGGAAATGTAAATGTACTTCAATCTAACTGCAGGTGACCGAGAGATCAGGATTTTAGGACGCATACTCTTGTCCTCATGGGAAATGCAGTCCTTATTCAGGCAAAACACTACCTCTTTTGTCCACCGAGGCGCCGACTCAACCAGAACCAAAACTTCTTTATTGTTGCTTTAACACTCCTTTTTCTTTGAGTTTTGAGTAGCAAGAAATTATACCTTCAATCACAAGATTTTCCTTTTATCAACTTTTACATGTGACATGTCTTCCTGATGGTTAAAAATAACTCAACCTGACTTAATGAATCAGAAAAGCTGAAAGCAACCCAAGAAAACAGTCATCCTTGAGTTCTACAGAATAGTTACAAGTGTAGTTCTGCAGGAATGTTTGTAACCATTGATGCCTAAAGCTGATTGGCTCTCTGTAAAATTTTACATCATACAATAATAACTGGCATACACACATTTGTAAATATATTGGGAACAAAATATTTCCAGATTTCTGTTTTTACTCAGAGGTTTGTGTGAATTCTGATTGTTGTTAATTAATATTTTCAATTAAGCAAAAATACACCCGTATTAAGTCTTATTAACAAGGAATATGTTCAATACTCCTCTTATAAATATACACAAAAAAAAGTTTAAAAGCAGAAAAAACAATAAGCTTCTTTTCTCTTTACTTATTGATGTGAAGAAGCACCTCATGCTGGCTGTGGATCAATTCCTCCCTCTGGGTCCCAAAGCGTAAGGCCTTTCCAGCCATGCGGAACCGCAGAAGAGCTGGCTGTGGTTTGATATACTGCATGATGTCTTCCAGCACAGCTGCAGCCAGCCAACCTGCCCCATCTCTCTACACACCATTTGGAGTCTTAGCCCAGTGCTCTACTGGGAACAGGGCTTGGCAGTGTTGCTTACAGGTCTCAGACGGACCATTGATGGGTCCTTCTGCCCAGCATCCCCCTGTGAGCATGTAGAAAATGGGGAGGGAAATAGGTGTGTTTAAGTTCCACTTGTTGCACATGAACAGTCAGAACAGATGCCCTCTTATTTCTATGAGGAAGGGCAATAGAATATAAAGGGGAAAAGGGTACACAAACTACGAAAAGGCTAATTTGATGGTAGCTAATTATTACTAAACTCAGTTTCAAGAATCTTAAAATTGTACATATCTGCATATGCTTTCCCATTGCAAAAAATTGTTCCAGCCCAAAACAATAATGTATTTTAATTTCCAGCAAATTCATTTCCCCCCCCTATATCTTTAAGGTCTGGTTTGAAAAGATCTTTTTCAGACATCAGAGAGTTCATTAAATCATATTAAGATTACAAAATGCTCCTGGAGCAGACCGTATGCACAGTAAGGCATAAGGCAAGGCTGAAGAGTGTATCGAAGTCAGGATGTTTGGCTCAGCATGCTGTAAGGACTCTGAGTAATCAGGGGATTCTCATTAGCACAATTAAGTCCTAATTACAATGTAAACACATACTGCTGCCAGAACTGCAGCCCCCTAGAGTGAGGACTTTTTAGCATGAACTCCCATTCTGCTCTGCTATCTAGAACACCCTCGCATTCTGTCCTGACTTGAATAGATAATGCGGCTATTAAGTTCAACCCTTTTAAAGTGATATACAACCTTTAATCAAGCAGGTTCATCTTTAGGTGCTTTGGCTTAAGATGTATCTTAGTCAGTGTGATTTTAGATTGTTGTGTCCAACTAGAGGGAACAAGGCAGACAAGTTTAAAAATAATGTAGAGATTTAAAGACTATTCTGCATTGTCCAGGATAAATCCAGATACCTACCTCTCTTCTGTTTCCATATTTTTCTGTAGGATCATGAGGCCTTTCCAGGCCAGAAGGATAGTATGTTCCTTCCAGCATAGCCTGGATCTGAGGTCTTCTTCCATGGGTCATGCCAAGGGACCTAGGATGCATCCTCTTGAATAAACCCTAAAGATTGTTTATGATGTGGAAAGGAACAACAGTCATTGGGCTTCTGAACGAGGCTGCTGGCTGACTTTATTATGAAAAAAAAAATGCACTGAAGTGAATGACTGTGTGGTCTATTTGTTTAGACAGATGTCAGCTTGCGGGACTCATATTAAAAGGTTGGGGGTGGATCAGAGTTTTCCTTGGAGATAATTAAGGGTAAAAGGTTGATTTAGGCAGTCCCCCAGAAGAGTGTCTAAATGTAGACAAGGCAAGAAAGCTCTGTAGTCTCTACCCACCCTCTCTTAAGGTCAGTTCATTTTTATCCTCGCCTGACATCAATTTAATCTTCTGGCTAAGCTGTGGAAGTCTGTACGTTGCCAAACGTGCGCCAACATGGGCCAAAAAAACATTAAAGTGGTTGTTTGTGATGCATAAAATATTCCACAAAAGGGAGCTTCTCTTCTTGATGCTTGGTGCCAACCATGTTTTTTTAGTGTGCAAGTTTGGAGTGTGTCTACATATGATTATTGCAAATTTTCGCATGTGCAGAACTTTGAAAGCTCCCAGGGCCCAGTCTTAACATTATCCTCTATGCATACTTAAAGTGTACAAGTATACAAAACTATGTGGAAAAATGAATAGCTATGTAAAGTTCCCAACCAGTAAGAAAATAAGAGGAGCAACAGGTACAGCAAAACAAGATGAGCTCAATTGTGGGGTAAAGAACACGAGGATCTGGCAAAGAACCAACTAAAAAAAAGAAACATTTATAGGCTGGGGAGATTTATACTTCAACCACAATTGACATAACCGCTATGTTTGGTGACTAATCAAGGAGCTGGGGAAATTACCAATTAAATAATTTAAAGCAACACTAAAGAAGTTTTGGTTTTGCTCAATTTTGGCGCCACTGCGAACAAAATCGGTAGTGTTTTGCCTGAAGGAAGACTGCATTTCCCATGAGGACTAGCGCATAGTGTCATAAAAGCCTGATCTCCTGGTCGCCTGCAGTTGGATTGAAGTGTATTTTTGTTTCCAGTGGCTTTGTGAAGGATAAATTGCGATGAGGTAATGAATAGAAATGTGCTGAAACAATGTCATATACATTTTTATATATTATTATTTTTTTTTAAGTTTTATGCGTGTATCTGTGACCCTGTGGGAAGAAACGGGTATGGATGAATGTATGGAAGTTGTTCGCTTTTGGTGAAGATCTTTTCAAAGTTTCTCAGTAAAACCAAATAACACCACTGCGAGTTAAGTTACAAGTATAAAACAAAACAGAAATTCTGAGAACTTCTTTGTAACACTTGACATGTCACAACCATGCCAAAAAATAAATAAATATGTTTTCAATAGTGTCAGCAGCTGTTATTAAAATGGAGGTGGAGTAAACAGACAGAAGAACTAGACAGGTGGGTGCAGCTTGTTCCATTGTCAGCTATGAGGGTTTAGAGATGAAGCAAGGAAGCTCCTTGGGGAGAAAGCTGAGAGGTGACAGGGTGCTGTCACCTCTCATGATATTTGCAGTAGGGAAAAGTAAGAGGTTTGCGGAAGTCAAAGAGCCACCAACTGGTGAAACACTTTCAAGTAAAAGAAAAACGCTTAGATATTTCTGCCCTGCCTTTTCTTACCTTAACAAGCCATTGATTCCCTTTCCCTCCCTCCACCTTCTCTACATTCTCCTAATTCATCATTGTCTTGTCTTTTTTCGTAGCAAGTCTGAAGGTAACTGACAGCTATCCCCCAGTATCACAAGACGGTGAGTTTCAACAATGTTAAATAGTTTTACCTCTAAGATGTAGATAAAACTTCCCAAATCCTGTCTGTTGGGGGTTTATATTTGTGTGTTAAGGACCCACCGAGTCTTGTACATTCAAAGCACGCTGCCACAGAACAACAAGCACACCTCCAGAATCGCATAAGCCCCCTAATTCTTAAAGCCACTTCCCATTACACATGTCATTTCTCACAGCACACTTTCATGCCCATGAGCCTGGCCAGCTGCTCTGAGGCAGGTGGAAGGTGAGGACAGGGCAAGGTGTCAGTGCTTCACTGTAGTCTAAAGGAAGACTTAAATGAATTATAATGAGTTAGGTGAACCTTTTTTTCTCCTTACCACTCCTGATAATGTACTACCTAGTAGTACATTAAAGGTACCGCATCATTAAATTATTATATAAATCAAAAAGGATTTTTGCCTATTGATACATTTTAATATGTAGCTAACCTTCTTATACATATTTTCACTTAATAATTGACCAATTTCACCGCAAATGTTTATGGACTATTAACACTAAAATCTCAAAATGAAGCTTAACTTTTGAATCAGATCTCTTTTAAACTTAACAGCTCGCTGCTATATAGGGTAGATCCACCAATCTGATAGCTACTCCTGCTTATCCTACTTGTAGGGTAATAGGGATGCTGGTGATCTAGAGGTTGGGAGAAAAACCCTGGGGAGGTCACCAGTTCACTGCAGAGCAACACAGAGTATATTATGAAAGAAAAGCATGTACACACAAAGACACATGATGAAGACAATTTAAACACAGTAACGCTTTTGGACAGTAGGAAGAGGCAAGCGAACCTGGACTGAACCCACACATGCACAGAGAGAACATGCACAAGTTGTGCTAAAAGTCCTCAGGCTTGTGTTTAAACAAAGGACTTTTCTGCTGCAAGACAACAGTGCTACCAACTGCAGTAAACTAACTTTTAAAAGTGTTTCCAGAATAACTTTATTAAGACTAGAATATTACTTTTAGAAGAACCCACAAAAAATGGTTCAGTATTGTTAGCCTCAGGGCAAGCAAATCAAGAAAAAATATAACTTCATCTGGAAAGTCTCACATGCAATTGATTGTTTAATTATTATTTTTTTATTATTTCAAATTAGAATATGTTATCTTGGACAATTTAAGACATTGTGTGTAAAATACACAAATGCTCATTATACCTCCTAATGACATGGGTCAAATAGAATAGGGGAGAAATTTAAAGCTTAATAAATCAATTAATCAATAGGTGATTAAATCTCTTGAGAAGAATGAGTGTTTTAAAGGAATGTATTTCAAACACTATTTATCGTTTAGCAACTGTATCCATAAAGCAAGTTCTCATAGTAAACAATGCTCTTTAAAAAGCAGATATACTAGCAGGGCTGGTTATTCTGGTTTAAAGTAAAAGCGGCCGTGTGCAAAGCTTCTCTGTTGCTGCTTTCTCGTTTATAGTTTGACCTTTCTCTTAATTGGCTAGCATGTCTTTATGCTGAGATTCTGTTGGTCTCCTAGCAGAGTAATTTTGCTCCCTCTTCCTGCTAAAGCGTCTCCCTCTGACCCATAAATGGGAAGTACTTTAACCTTTCCTGAGTGTTCACTTTGTGGTTTGGTCTTTATTCTTTTATTATGCAGATGAGATTAATTTTCATATCTGAAATACTAACTCCGGTTAGCTGCTCATGCTGTTTATCAAAGTCTCTCATTCTTTAGAAAAAAGAGTGATTAATAAATGACAAATTACCATTGATGACCTGCCTGTGTAATATTTAGGTACAGGGTGAGTGCAAGGAAACCTTATTCAATTTAGCAAGAAAGAAATGACTTAAATTAACAGGTACTTTCTTTCAAATTATGTCTAAAATCACAAGTTAAACCTTGCATTTAGTTTCTGTGATTCATGTCCAATAACAGTAACACTTTCATGCAACTCTTCCAAGAAGTGCCCTACAAAAGCATGGATACTATATCCATTTTTTCAATTTTTCTTAACATCAGAACCTTTATTTTACCTTGTATTTTACCGTTAATTTATTTGACAGGCCAGCACAAAGAGGAAAATTCAAACGAAAACCTAAAATGTTTTCAAAATCTTTAACAAATAAAAATCTGAAACAGTAGCAGGTATTTATAATCTCTTTCACTCAAATACACAAAAATATAATCCAGGGCAACCATTTTCCTTTAGAGTCATTAATTTGTGAATAAAGTCCAACCATGTAACATAATTATTACGCTTTGCAAAAAATCAAGTTTCATTCGAGAACATTTTGAATATTTTTATCCCTGCATCAATAAATGCAGATGATCAACTATCAATTAGACTAAACAAGGCTCATAACACATTTGTGGAAGTGTATATGTGTGCTTGTGATGTAATATTCTTGATGTATTGGTATGTTTATTTCAATTTATTTCAAAACCTCATTCTATGATTGTGACCCTGAAATCAATACTTTAATTTACGATCCACCAGCTTCAATCCATTCTACTTCCGTCTCTTTTCCAGTGTATGTTGCTTCTGAATGGACAGATGTAAGCAGAGCTCCAGGTATCATTTCTTTTTTGCTGGCCGCCTTCAGCCTCGCCACAGAGTGTGAGGTAACGGGTCACTTAAATCTGTAACAGGGTGCAGACAATCATCCTCCAACCTTTTAGCTTTAACCCCCATTCTGCTCTGTTATCTGGAACACCCTCACATTCTGTCCTGACTTGAATAAATAATGTGGCTATTAAGTGGCTTTTTTTTCGTAATAATTCTACTGAGACTTTTTTGTTTCTGAACATGTTGTCAACAGCACAATGTTCTGATGCTTGAAAAACAAAGAGCACAAGAAACTGTTCAAGTAATTCCTTTGAAATAATAATGATGAAGCGCTGTGATAGCATGCACAAACCTATAGTAGCCCAAGCAAAGTGGCTTTTGGAAAACCAAAAATGTTTTTTTTAATCACAGATTCTAAATATTATTTACCTGGCACAGTAGGGTTAGAGTGGTTTGTCACCAATGATCGTCCTGAAATATTTTACTACTTTGATTTTTCCCCTCTTGGACTAACTGTTAGCTTTAGTTATCATGACCACTGTTGCCAAAATCTCTTAATGCAAGTAGTGCCAAATCTAACTACTCTTTATGGTATTACTGAAAACTGAAGGAGACGCTAGTATGAAAAGGGTAAATGTTGGAGGGAAATTTGAGACTTGATTTGGACCGGCCTCTAATCATTTCATACATTGAGGTTACCCAGATTGAACACTTTCAAAAATAGTATATATTAGGCTTCATAATGGTGTTTGACTTCAGGTTCTAGCCAAGTATAAGAACCCCTAAATTTCTTAGCCATGTTAAGAGATATGAAATAAAAATCAGTGCTGCCAAAGTTAATGACCAAGGGTGCACATTTAATAACAAAATGTTTGCATCCCTCTTCACATTGTTCATGCCTTTGGTATACTGTCACATTTGTATTATTATTTTTTTTCTATTGTACTAACACACACCCACACATCTATTTGACATGTGTTACAATTGCTTGCAGTTATGTAGATATGGTAATTATAACGTTTAGCAAGTTTCGACACTGACTTTTTACTTGCATAACTTGAAGAGAGCAAGTCAGCCGATTATATATTCTCATTCTTTTAACAGAATTTCACTTAAAAATTCATTATTATCCCTTATAGGTTTGGCTTGACAGGCAAAGTCAGGAGGATTTAACCCTTCAGACCAAGAATCTTCCTTTTCAGAAGGCAGAAGGCTGAGCTAGGACAGGAGGTTTTAGTCTGCCGAAAAAGCATGCATGAGCTGGTGGTATCGCTCAAACACCCCTTTGCCTCTTCTGGATTTATTAGCCAATTTCCACCAGCATTGTCTTTCACTTCAATCTCAGAAGTGAGGGTGCAGCAGGCAGAATATAGGGCTGCAATCATCCGAGTGTGTGGCGACAAAACCTCTTGCACTTGCACCTGGAACTCAATAGATATTCATGAACATTCTCGTATTTAGAGAAGGAAATAACTTAATACCGACAGTGTCGATGGAATAATAGCCATTTCCTGCCTGACTTGCAGCCCTTCAGAAAATGAGATTGCGCTGGCCGTCATTTTTCTTGTCTGCCGGGTGTTTCCACACGCAAGTCTATGGCCGCCGATATGCTCCCTGCATTGGCAATGAGGTACAGACAGAGAAAGGGCTTGAAGAAAGAGGGAGTGGTAGAGAAAGCAGAGTTGACTCCTGCAGGAAATAGAGGGCCGGCTACCTAATTCTCCATGAATGAAAAAGTAAGCTTAATGGAACACAAAGTCACAAACTCTAACTAGTTTATATGTAAAAATTCCACCTTTGGCCAAGAAAATTATTGCATTTTTGTCTAGATTAAGAGTGATTACTTCTATAAGAGGAGGAGAGGCAAGTATCTCCACTGTGTGATGGAAACAGAAAGAGCAGGAGATAGAAATAGATAGAAATGGGAACTGAGTGACGTGGATGGATTCCTAACCTGAGAGACAAAGAAATCTTTCAAACTATTCCTTCGCATTACCCAGCCTGTCACGATACCTCCACTACTGCTCTTATAAATTAACCATCTAACAGAGGACCTACAATCTCTTACCCACTCTCTCCTGTACAATTAGGTTTCCCTCCTTTGTAAGCCTTCCTTATCTCTGTCTCTTACTCAGGCCTCAATCAGTGTGAGCACATATCATGATTTTCTTTTTAACTTTATGTCTTTTCAGACTTAACTAAGAAAATGCACAACATTTATCAGCAGTCGTAGTAGACAAAAGCCAGGGCTGCTACTGTTATTGAAATGTATCCGGATCCAGATGAATTTAGGCCTCAGAGAAGCACCAAGTACCATATTGAGCTGTTGAGCACACAGAAAAGTATCTAGTTTGCTTTGTGTGCTTCGGCAGGGAGTTGCTAGACCAAATCCAGCAATGGGTGGCTGAGGTTTAGCTGTGTCAATGGGTCTCCCTCTTTTTGGACACACAGGCAGCAGTGAGAGAAGACATGCTATTTTTTTCTTAGTGTACAGACAGCACCCTGTGAGCTCGACTGGCAAAGGTAAATAAAATGTGTAGTAATTTTTCTGCAGCATAATAGCTTACAGACTTTACAGAGTCTGGTAGTGCTGTAGCTGTTGGGGGCAGTGGTGGTGTGCTTAAATTAATTTGATCTCAGATGCCTTCAAAACAAGGCCGGGTGTGAGTTAGCCCCTGAACCCAGACGGAAACCTGAGCAGATTGCACTGTACTTTGTATTCCAAATTAATTGGCCTCTGAAGATCGCCCTCTGCTCCTCACAATACTACTGATGCACATTTTCCTTTCCTCAATTAAACATGTGTTGTCACAAAGAGCAAACTGGGTCCTCAGACATATTGTGTTTTGAGTCTGCTAAAATAGAATAATATTTTACAGCTCGTACAATATTAAAGTGAAGATAAGTCCCTATTATGCACTTAAAAGATTTAATCATGTTTTGTTTTTTTAAATACTGTAAAGTGTTTTTGTTTTTTAAGAGTTTAAATGTGAAACATAACAAAGCCTTATGCAGAAGTTCGCAGCATTAAAAATAAAATGATTTCTCCCATGATGTAAAAGACTACCATGTTAGGGGTATGCAATCTTTCAGTAATGAAGAGATAAATGCCAGATTATGCACATGTCTAAGCTTTTTAAAATGCTTTACCACTTCAAGAACCTCAAGTCAATAAAACTGATCTTGTATTTAGATGTCCTAAGTCAGAAAAAATCAATAAAAACCTCCTAGTTAGTAATTAGTTAGATAAATAAGAACTTACTATTACTTACTTATTTAACTTGATTATTTAATACTGCTGTATTAAATAGAGAAAAAAAGTTTGCTTGTGTAGCTAATACAGACATTGCTTATATTTACTTTACTACTGTTTTAGTTTTTGCACAAACACACCAAGATAGAGGATTGGTACTTACACAAAACAGCTATTTCATATAGACCTTAACTATTCTGTTTCTGGCTCTATAATCAATTCTGAGCAAACCTTGTAGGTTCCAAGCAAGTAGACAAAGGTTTTGTATTCCTTTTGTTCAAAGGAGACTCTGAAAGCAGACTGGATATCTGCTGGATATCTGGATATCTACATTTGAATGAAAGTTTTTACTGTTGGTTCACACTGAGATAAATGACTTTTTCTTACCTTGTTTTCCGAATAAATGTTTGTGTAAAATATGTTATTAAACACACAGTAAGACACATCCCAAGCACTGCATAACAAGTTTTCAATGTAACATGTTAAATTGTTGTTTTTTACAGTTGACATTGTGAAATGGTTTCATAGGAACTTTGTCTTTTATAACATGATTAATTATAAGCTTCCATTAAATGAGAAAAACACTTTATGAACAACAGTGAGCAGTTTTTCATGGGTACAAATTACCAGGTTTTTTATGGAACAACATGCATGTTGTAAAATTGGAAATGCGACCTGCAATGTACTCATGATTATTTGGTTCATTAATATTTGGTTTGTTTGTGCTGTAAAAGGTCCCTGAGCAACAGCAGGTAATTTACAGTTTTAGCCACCATATGTCTTAAATCAACAAGCGAAAAATAAGTACAATTCAACTTCAATATGATCTCTAGAACATTAGGCATGACCAAATAAGGGTTATAATAAAACGTCCAAGAAGAACTTATTAACTAAGGGCCAATCTTTTTCCTTGTCAACAGCAAACTTCCCTGAAAAGTCTGAAGTGGAAAACTGTTCTTTGTTGAAGTAAAAATAGTAAGAACGTGTTTACAACTGACATATTTATTTATGAGAGTTTAGAACTTTGAAGCCAAAGAGAAAATGTAGGATGGGTCTATTTATTGAACAAAGAACAGCAAAACACCGCAGCAAACACAAAACACTGAAGATCCAAGATATTTCAGTCGGGAGATATTTGAAAATGTTCTCAGAGGAGAATTGCCCCTGTGGACGACAAATGCCAAAACAACTCTGACAGAGAAAGAAAGGAGGAAAGTACGAGTGAACAGAAGGAACAACAATTATTTATGTAAATAATGTGCCATTGCTGCTTATAATTAGTGGGAAAATTAAGTAGAAAAGAAAGAGGGGGGAGGAGGGGTGGGGGGACCATCACGCATGTCACCCAACTAATTTTTCTTATGCAAATTAACAATTGAAATTATAAATGGAAATTGTGTTGTTGTGATCCAGGGAGGAAAAGAGAGAGAGCACTGAGAGATGGCCTGTTTTTTCTTTTCTTCCCTCAACTCTGTTTCGAATTCATTAGCAGAAGACGCAGGCAGAGCCAGATGTAGTGTGACAAAAAAGGGTGAGGCTGATAGCAGCAGCATGAAAGTGGAAGTTACGATTATTGTTTCAGAGAGAACAGTCCTAAAAATAAACCAGTTTCATCAATGAAGGTGGAAACAAAATATCCTCTTGACTTTCTGGGGTTGAGAAATTGCCCTACATTATTGTTTTATGTCTAATTTTAATTCCAGATGTGAATAAGTGTTCCTTGTCTGGAAACAATAATGGCACAAACATGACTAACTTTCACTGCACTCCTTTCTGTTAGAAAAAATATTTAGTGTTGATTTTGCTAAAGCTACATTGCATGCTGTCCCATAACAGGGTCAATTCCCTAAAGACCCACTGAGGTGTGGCCTCACAAGTGCCCACTCCATCTTTGGTCATGCTTCGGTGGCCAAGAAAAGACATACTGTAAGCAGTGATTGCTTATAACTAAAATAAAATTCAAGACAAGTGTTTATTGGAGCAGGAATGCATCTAAACGTAGCAGGGCAGTAGCTGTTAAAGACCGGATTTGGAGATCTCTGCCCTACACGGTATTTGACACAAGCATCATGTATATCTCAATGCAACGTGGCCTCTTGTTTACCCATCTTGGCTTGGTGAAGTGGCCCCATGACTGGAGCATTTAAAGCTTGTGGTTGGCATGAAATGTGTGTTGTCAAACGGGAAAATATAAAATGATGTTCATTAAACACTCTTTCAGCTCCTCTTTAAATCGGCTAATTCCAATGTTGTTGTTTTTTATGTCCCTACCGGTAAATATTATTACCTAAAGCTATAGCTGCAATTAGGGTTCAAACAACACCTACAGAGTTTCTTTAGATGTCTTAAAGTAAGGTCCTGTAAAGTAATTATGAGTCATTGTTCCCTCTTGCCTTTACGCTTATGTTGCAGTGAGTTTGTTGATAAAAGTAAAGAAATCTTTGGAGGGGTTTATACCAATATGCTGCGGGATATGTCTCCGCCGACGCACATCTAACTTAATAAGTGGAGCTAACATTATTTGAGGCAGCCAGCTACATGAAACCCACAAATCATCTGCTATTCCCCAGCCTCTTCTAGGTTTGGCAAGAATGGAGTGAATCAGGCTGTCAGTTGTACAATAGCATCAAAGATGGTAAAATCCTTTACTTTCTAGGTCTCATAGCATACAATTGTCCCAGTAGACTTGGGATCAGCCAGTTAGGTCGATTGATATAGCATATTTCTGAGAAACTTGTTTGTTGTACACCACTCTGAGCATTTACGTACTTTTTAACAAGCTCATGGTAATACGGCATCCTTTTACTACAGACAAGGGAACTATTACTGATAATACCTTCATAATATCCATTGCAGGGCGACAAATAGACAGACAGGAAAGATAACGAATCTAAGGATAATTTAGAGAGACCAATTAACGCAACAGGGATGTTTCTGGACTGTGGGAGGAAGCCAGAATCCTCGAAGGAACCCGGGATAACATGCAAACGACAGAAAGACACCAGCCTGGGATTCATACTAAGGTTGCACAAGGTAGAAGGTGCTACATAACCAACTGCTCTACTGTGCAGCCTTACATTATTAAACATTATTATTATTATAAAAATTGTTTAATCATAAATAATATTTTATAGGACTCAAAAGATTATAGATTAATTTCATAGTTTTTAGTATTAAAAAATTATAGAATCACCTTAAAACTGTTCTTTGGTGCTTACTGCTTTTGGCTGCCAGCCCGACTGAAGTGAAGTGGTGAAGGGAACAAGAAATTAAAACGGCATTAACACTTCCCTACAATTTACATCTGTCTGCTCATCTGTGGTTTTTGTGCTTCTGTTCCCATTTCACATTTGTCAATTTTTTTTATATTTTTGGACAAAAAGACTAGTCGCCGGTGATCCTATCACTTTTTTGTATTTCCCCCCCCCCATCTCTTCTTTGGTCCGGCTGTTGTGTTCAAAAAGCATGCGTGTGATGTTACTCCGTGTCCATAAAGTCACTGTGTCAGTGTGTTCAGATATAGTGTGCTGAGGTGCTGACACAGTTATCAGAAACAAAATCCCTGCCGCTCTCCCAGTGAGATCTGCTGGTTGTAGGAACAAAAAAGGCAGTGTCAATGAGGGTGTGATAACTGTGAACGTCTGTCTACATGTGTCTCCTGTCGACTCTTCTCTCCTGTTTCCCCTCGTTCTCCGGGAAACACCTCTCTCACATACACACACCGCACCCTTCTTTCTGCCTCCCCCTTGTCACCGGGATGTTTAAAAAAAAAGAAAAAAAAAGGATAAAAAGGAGCCAGGATCAAACGAAGCCGAAAAATGCCTGTCTGCCGTTCATCTGACAGCACAGCATCCTGAACCCTTTTAAGAGTGCAGAGGAAAAAAGAACGAAAATAGGGCATATTTCGTACAATTTATGCAGCGTTAATTTTTCCAGCCCCCGCGTCGACTGTTTACACAGTCCTGCACATTTCAAACCTCCCTCTCTTGTTCTGTGCCCCCACATCTCTCAAATCGCAATCCTTGGTTTACTTTTACATCCTACCCCTCTTACCTTTTTGTGGCTTATGTTATCCAGATTTTTTTTTTCTTTTGTGTGTGTGTGACACAAGTGAGGATGCTCTCCCATGGGGGTGTCTAAATTTACATCTCTACGAATGACAAACACAAACAAAGGAGGAAACAAATCAAATGTGTGGTAGAAAGAGAAAGAAAAAGGCCAAAAAGAGGATGTGAATGTCAGCCTCTGAACATATATAAAAATATAACAGAAACATCATTGATAATCTATGAATAGATTAAAGTTGTACAGCACTGGTTGGATATTCTAATGATTCCCTTGGAGCAATTTTTACAATTTTTATTTTAAGAAAATGCACCTATGCGAGAATCAAAACCGTATTAAACCTTCTCACCTACTGACAGATGTATAGATCAAAGCTTCGAATCTAAAAAGGAATGAAAATTAAAAAGAGAGATGTACCGTGCACTTTTGAAGGTTTTATCTGATTAGAACCTGGAAAAACGTGCAATTTATCAGACTCACAGGGCTTACTTCTTATGTAAAGAACCTTTAGATGATGGGTGTGAAATGACGCTTTGTAAACTAAACTGAACAAGAAAAGTATTGCAGTCCTATTATTTAAGTTTATATAAAGAGTTATTGCAGATGCTGATGGCAATGGGCAGAACGGATCTCCTGTGGATATCCTTGCTGTTCATATTACAGCAGATCTAACAGTAATTCTGTGAGAAACTGGATAAAGTCTGTTTACTGTTTAGTCTTCCCATTGCTAAAACCATCAGACATGATGGTATACATTCCCATTGCTATTCTGATCCTCAACTATATGTATCTGTAAATCCTGATGAATCTAATCAGTTTGTTAGATTACAAGGATGTTATGAAGGAACAAAATGTGGATGACTCTAAATTTTTTTTTTTCAATTCTAAAAATGATTTCTCTTGGTAAACTGCTTGGTCAGTCCATTGAACTGGAGGTAAAGAATACAGCTGATGTCAGTCGGTGCAATCTGCTGGGGTTTTCTTTTGAAGTGCCTCAAGATTACAAGTGTTGTAAACCGGCACTACATAAAAAAACTGAATTGAATTAAACTAGATCAATTCTGCCTGTTTTGACTCATTTGTAGTCTGAATTCAGTTGTTCAGTGAAGGTCTCAGAGGTTTCTAATTAGACAGCTGTGGTCATAAAAGACCAGGGAGCAAAGGAGACAGGAGTACAATCAGTACAATCGGACATCCCCCATAACTGACTGGGGGTTTAAGGAGAAAGAAAACACAGGAAGAAGCACATGAACTGATGTAGGTGTACTTTCTGTGTTAAAACATGGAAAAAGTTATCTTCAGTACAAGGAAAATGTTGATATCTCCGCATATCTCCGCTGTTGGACATTGCTGTTGCTTTTATTGATTGATTATTGATTCATTGACGAAAAACTATTTGTCATTAATTCCACAAATCTTGCTCCTATAGAAGAATAGAAAGAGAAAAAAGCCACTAGAACCCCAAAATATGAAAATACAGTAAAAATAATAACAAAATAGATGTCCTGTTTAGTGTTTGCCTTAAAACATTTGGGAGAAACAGCTGACATGAGTGACCAGTGAGACCAAAAAGGAACTGCATGCAGGGCAAAAAGCAGACATCATGATTGTGGCCGTATCACTTTAAGTCTGGAAAAGGAAGGTGAGCAGAGCTGATGGGAAGATGGATAATGTTAATTACAGGGTATTTGTCTGGGAAAAATGATTAAGATGGCCGAAGAGGGCCATTATTTAGCAGGACAATGGCTATAGACTCTACAGGGGGCTGTTTTGCACACTGTAAATGTACAAACAAACACATGTTTCAAAAATATTTTCTGCTGCAACTAGAGAAAATAATTGTTGTAGAAAGCCTTGACTCAGGTTGGCAGAAGTACAAACCTGTGTCATCTTCAATTCTTTCTCTTGGACATCACAGCTTTCTGCTACATTGTGCTGGCCTGTCACAAATAAAATGCCAGAAATATATAAATATTATGTGATGACAATCTGATGAAATCCGAAAAGGTTTTCAGGATATCAGTACTTTTGCAAAAGGCCCCTGTATGTTTACCAACAACATGTTTGTGTGGCAGAAACTGGAGAGGTTGGCCATTACTTACAGCATTATGGTGTCACCTATCCTAACCTGTCAGAAATAATCAAACATTCAAGCTGAATAAGAGCTGGTAGAATTTCTTCTTGTCTGCAGGTGAAAAAGGTAACCTACATCACCTATGAGTAAACTACTTCATTGTTCCCTCCATCATAATAATGTGCGTGTTTGGACCAATTAGACTTTAGCTGGAAAGGAGGATTCTCCGACAATCTACTATAATGTTTTCATAGGAACGTACCTGCATTGTCCTGTTGTTTCAGCATCCGAATACCTGGAGGAGATCTGGAAGGAAGGTAAGGTGGGGGTGCGTTGGAATTGATCAGCCTCTTTTTTAAATGCGAGCATGTGTGTCAGCGTTTGTGACAAGCAGAGAGCCCCCACTGTGTCTCAGCGCATCCTCTCTGATACATTATTAATTAGCCAGTGTTTAGAGTAACGAGCGGAGCATTTGAGCAACACCCCCAGCTCCCACCCACCTACACACGTACACACCAACCCCCCCAACCTCTGCGACATGCTCGCTGGGAATCCACTGTGTGACTGCAGATCAGAGGAAGTGCCAATCTGACACCGCATCACCACCTTTCAGAAAAAAAAAATCAGAGAGCTGAGCTCCCAGGGAGCCGCAACACAACACCTCCAGCAGTTTCTGTTTGCCAGCGTTAGCAGTGGTTTGTCCATTGACAAGAAGCAATTACGTCTCTTTGACAGCTAGAAGTAGTGGACCCACATGACCTGCGGCTTAGACATTTAATAGTTAAAATGCAGATTGTGTGTGTGCACACCTTTCTTCGACATATTCCTTTTCTGTCATTATATATCTTGTTTTCAATCAAGGATCAATGACATTAACTAACAACTGAACAGCTACGACACCCATATGTTTACTGAAGCTCATTAAAAATCATAATAAAGTGATAACCACTGGTTCTCTTTGAAATTAGACCCCTTATGTTTGTAACAATTAATTAATCTTGTTTCATTTATCTACATAGATACTTGTTTCAAACAGGTTTTATAAATAAATCCTCATGCTTTGTGCTCCACGTTTCCGATGGGAAACAGCAGATTTTAATTACATTCATCCAATGGTTAACGTTTCTCTGGGAGTTTGTTTCACAGTTTCCACACTATCAAAAATGCAATGCAGTCGCACCCTGGAGCATGCTGTAGCTGTGTTCATCCACACAAAAAGTCAGCAGTTTCACAGCATGAACACAGTACAACCGTAGGCCTTTACAATTACGAACATGTTCAGATGTTTTCTTATGGTATGAATGTAAAAAATAAAATAAAAAATCTATCAGTTTGTTCGGGCATGTTGACCAGCAACATTCACATATGAAAATCTTAGCCCAGTTGTATTGGTGGGCTACTGATGGTTTCTGAAGTGAGTGAAAAAAAAGATCACAATAAATTTCTAGCCGTGTGAATGTTACAGTATGCTCAAGCTGTTTTAAACATCCTCTCTCAGTGCCATGCTTTAAACAGCTTGAAGCCTGTTCAAAAAGATTGGTTTAAAAAGGAATTAAGAGGATGAGAAATGACTTAGAGCATCACAGGCTGCTATTTTTTATTTAGGTTTGGCTGATGCGATTTATTTTTGTATGTCAGTTATTGCTTTTACGATCATTATTGTTTGTAATGGTACTACTAGCCTCAGAATCTTACAATTTCTGAAGAGATAAAATATCTACCTTTTTTTATGCTGCTTTTTTTTATATACAATTTTTATTTTCTAACTCACTTCCTAAAATTACATTTAAATGCCAAACTGCCTAAATTAAAGGGACATAATCCCTTTGTGCAATTGAGCTCCATGTTGTTAAACTCTTTCAATGCACATCCTCAAATTTAATACAAAAAAGAAGCCTAAATATGAGGTATTTCAACACTTTTCCTTACATTAGTTAAAATCCAGGGAATGGTTGTTTAAAAATCCAGAACAAAACTTCTGCTATTCTTCCCTGCTCACACTTGCTGTTATTCAGATAATCAACTGCCTTTGATTAGCAGCACCTGGCTACTGCCATTGCAGGCAAAAAGAACGTGTTTCAAATGCTGCTCAAGTAATGGCAAATAAAGAGATGGTACAGAGCCTTTTTGTTCGCTACATTTTGTGTTTTCATAAGCATATGAACTGGTATAATCTTATTAAATACAGTTTTAAAGGTCAGTGTGATGCATTTTACCACTGAAGTTTATAATATGGAAAAGTTTTTTTTTCCATTTAGAAATAGCTACTAATAATTTATAACCTTAATTAAAAAGCACCTACAAAAAATACCCACACTGACTTATGTTAAAATTAAAGCATATCCAAAGGTATTTTTTGATATCGGCACTCAGGCTTGTATATGGCACAATATACAGTAAGTGTAATAAACTCGATAAAAATACAAACAAACACCACAGTGTCTCTACAGAAACTAGAAGTGCTTGAAATATTTTTTCTTTGTATCCACTTTTTTTTCCTGTTTTGCTGTGGTCCCTGGTGCACAATCAACTGAAGTGTGTGGGTGAAGCAGACGGTGGCGTAAATTTATACTGTGTGCGTTTTTAATTCATTTTCCCCGCATTGTCACATTAAACGTCTTGGGGACATTCTTTGTAGATTTACCATCTTATTAGCATCCCAATGATTCCTTTTCATGTTTTTTTTGCTGTAACAGAAGATTCACAGCCACATGACTATTTTTGATCTACATAATGTACCATGATTTACACCTCTTTATATTTGTCATGCATTTTGGTATAAGGACGTACAGTATGCGGTTTTTCATTACTGGTACTTCAAATCATCAGTGGTTTATGCTTTATACATTAATTTTTTCAGTAAACTGAAAATACCGCAGGTTTTGAAAGTGGGAATAGCTCACGAAATTATTATGGAAAAGTTGATGGGTCATTGATACTTTAGCAAGTTACTATATCCAAACAGCTGTAAAGGTTGGCGTGTCTTAAAACTTTTCTTGTATTGTTTTTTTAAAGGCTAAATTATAGATAGGTTTTAATATTAATATAAACTAATATTATTGTCATTTTTTTAAGTTGGCTGCAGAGAGCATAAGAGAAGATGGAAGACTTGTGACATTGAACGGGCGGTTTCAGGTTAATTTTCACTTCTCCTCTGTTCTTTCTCCTGTTCACTGTCTTATTCTGATACTTATATATAAAATTGGGCCCATGCTTTTATGAGTATCATGCACCTCTCATAAATAATGCAGATGTAAGTCTTCCCCTACCAATCAATCCTTAATATTTTTCCCCTTTTTTCAGCTCTGCCAGGATTTTGTATGAATTTATATTTGGGGTCACAACCCGTTTTTCTCTCCCCTATAAGCATGTTCACATTAAACTCATCTCTCTCTGCAATTACTGTCTGACTAATTTGTATTTGTCATCTCTCTACACTCACATTCTACTGCCTGTCTGCCCCATCACACCTTTCTGGTCTGTCTCTCTTGTCTGCTTTCATACAGAGTTGCATGGATTTTTCTCTGAAACGACACCTTTGCATTTAAGCTCAGGCCTTATCATCTCTATTATACCTGTGTTGACATATTTGCATAGAGTAATGCAAATGCCACAATTTAAAGAGTTTTTCTTCTTTCTTTTTTCCTGCACACTTCATGCAGCATCATTGATGTTGCTGCATGAAGTGCTCAATTTCCGCATATTTCTGTCATGTTCAGAGCTCCAACCATAGACAGTATTATAGTGCTGAAAAGGTTGATGTTGACAGATAAGATTTAGCTTTTATTTTTCTAGGGGCTACTCAGCAGAATGTAAAAAGTGCCTCTATAAAGAAGTGTATCGGAGAGCGACTGCATGTGATTCCACAGCACAATTGATTATGACACCACCATCCCTCTTGGTGACGGATGCACCATTGCATCCTCCCGACTCTCTGGCCCTCTCTAGTTATGAATGTTGCTGGCATACCATAGAAATACCGGGGTAAGTCTTTATCTTCCCTCCCTGTAGTCTGAGACAAAATTTTAGTGCCGCAAGATAGATAAAATAAATAAATTTAATGTACAGGGGTTGAAAGCTCAGTCACATCCAACATAATGTTGCATTCCAATGTCAGATTATGCTATACTGAGTTTGATGAAGTGGGTTAAAAACATTTTGCTCGGTAGAAATATTTCTAATACGGCTATGATGTCATTAAAAACCCATGTAATTCTCAAGTTTAAAGAAATCATTGCAAACTAGTCATGAATTAGGATATGTGGAAGTGGAAACAACGTCTGAAAAATGTATTGAACGCATGAAAAACAAGAAGCCTTTACTGTTGGCTTATGAAAATATTTCTAGTTATTACTAAGGTATCACACATGACACAGAAGCATGTCACAATGGTTAGAAGCAAAGGGCTCTTTCAAGAACTTGTATATCAATATAACCAATATAAATCTATTACTGGCATGCTTTTGCACTTCTACACTCACTAATTAGGGGAGTTGGAAAAGCACATCTTTACTGTGAAATGGCTGCAATGAGGTGTTCATTGGATTTTTTTTTTAAAGGAGTAAAAAAACAACAACGCCTAACTAATCAGAAGTCTTTAAAGCAACCTGACCATTTATACTGAGACCTCAAATTAGGTCCAGGTATAATATTTAAAAAAAGAAAGCAACACCTCTTACATGTGCTCCTCAACCATAACCATGTATATTTTTATATAATCTGTATGTATGTACATCCATATTGTATAATCCACATTTTATATCCATATGTATAATCCCAATACTTTATACATGTTTATAGATATTTATATCCTGTACAGCACTTCTGGATAGATGCAAGCTACATTTTTCTAGGGGCTACATCGTTGCTTGTACTTGTGGCAGGGCAATAACAATAAAGTTGAATTGTATTCTATTCTAAAAGTAGTGCTTACCCCTTAAAGCACTGTTGTTACACAACACTCAGAAGAAACCATGATGAAATTCATTTTAGGTTTTCAGAATATTTGCACAAGGCAAAGAAATATCAGCAAAGTCTATTTGGTTCAAATAGGCTCCTTTGATTGGTTAAATGTTAGTGCATTCATGTCCCAAAAACCCTATCACAGCAGTACACAATTAAAGCCTTCAGCATTTAGGGCTCTCTGTTGGTATATGATCCTGGGAGACCTCATATTTACAACTTTACACCAGCTTTACAAAGTCATAGTGGAGACATTCTTCATAACTGACCCACAACACACAGCCACGGAAAGCATATCTTGATGAATTATTTCAAACAAGTTCAAACTCTTAGAAAATACAGTGTCAAAAAAGTCTGTGTGGGGAGAACATGCCAACAGTAGGCATCAAGATTAAAACAAAGTTAGTGTGAAGGAACGGGCAAAAATCCCTCCTGTTTAGATATCATCACCAAAAATGATGAAGACATCTTGGAGATGATTTCTACTATAGAATGCATTAAATCACTTGAGCCATTTTTACATAAATAAGCACACACTTGTTTTGATCCGTCTGTATTTTCAGATGGATCAACAACAATCTTGATACCAACTGCTGTGAATTGCACATAAATAAGTCCATCAGAAATCTTTTAAATGTTTATTTTCCTTTGCTGTTGAAAACGATAATGATATATGATTGATTGGCTTCAATTTTTTACACACTGAAGTTGCATACAAATTAGCTTTAAATGGTTGGACAGTGATTCAAAAGAAAAATAAGGATTTTTATAACTTTAAAATTAAGCTGAAATCATTTTCTTCTCTCTTTCGCTTTCTGGCTGTGTTCAAGTTCACATCCACCCCCTCACATGTAGACGTTTATAGCAGCACACCTGCAATCTAACTTTTCATTATCTCCCCCCCTAGAGCAGTCCAGGGGGGCAAACTGTGTGGCTGCAACATGCCAAACATGCTTGGAGGCTGCAGCCACAGAGAAATGTGCCAAGCACCTGCCCCAGGTGTCAACAGGACTCCTTCGCCCAGAGTGCCAGGCTTCTTTCTGATAGAGAAAGGAGATGGAGAGCCAGATAGAGAGCCATCTCATTAACTACTCCCCTGGGCTGCTACCAAACAGGGGGATGGAGAGTGTGAACACCATGTCAACTCTGTGGATGGCCCTCGTGAACCACGGTTAATTGAGATCTGAGTCCGTACTTGGAGCCCAACCAGTCCAACAGCAGGCTAGGTTTCATCCTGGCAAGCAAAGCTAGAAAATAAGAAAAGGGGCTAAATCTTCCTCAACTCCAGCCTTGCAATTTACAGATTTATTGATTTGTTTGTGAGCTGTGAGCATGGCCCATCACTGCTCTAGGACGGTAAGAGCTGATCACAGAGCACAGGCTGATGCTAACATGTGCTTTTCTTTTCGTCTCGTGTGCCGACCTTGGCTGAGGTAGAATGCAGGTTTTCTAATATTCTCCACTCTTAGAGAGGTGAATTCCAGGTGGGGATACAGGCAGCAAAGACACATCCACACAAAGAGCTGTTTAACTGTCCAGAGGCCCTCTGGGTACTCCACCTTTCACTTTATCCCTTTAATATTTCATGTCCTGGCCCAAGCTGTGCTCTGGCCAAATGCCTCTGCCTGAGTTACTGGAATATGGATGAGAGTGCACACTTACCCATTTACCTGGATGTCAGTGGGAAGTGGTTCTAAACAAAACACCTCGTCTCCTCACAACTTCACCCCTGCTCACCTCACTGGGCCCAGTGCTAGCTTATTAGAGAGAGGAGGAGGAGGAGGGAACGAATGGGGTCAGAAATAGACAGAAAAATCCTGCAAAGAGCAGCCTTGGGATAACAAATGCCAAGGAGCAGAAGATTGGATATAATTGCTTTTCAGTAAGAATTGATGGCTTGATGCTAACTAAATATGCAAACTGAACATTTAGTCAATGTTAATACTTAGAGTTTTTTTTGCTGAGGGTTTTCGAGGTCCTTGAAGATGAAGTGCGATGGAGGGCGGACAGATATGTTCAGGTAGACAGGAGTTAGAAGGAGCTGCACGACGGCCAGGCGGAGAATCCAGGCGGAACTTGCAAGCTGACGGAGGTAATGCGTTCACGGCCAGTTGGAGAATCCAGGCGGAGCTTGAAAACTGACGGAAGTGGTGAGTTCGGGAATTCGGGCAACCAGTGGGTTTGTTCCACAGCGTCACGAGGATGGTTTTATCCAGAAAACCAGGTAGATCGCCACAAGAAGGATCCAGGGCGTCTCCAGGTAAAACCTGACAAAAGAAAAAACAGGAAGAATCACTAAGAGATCAGATCAACAGGGGAAACAGAGACTAACTCTAGGAGGCTCAGAGGTACCGTTACTGGCTAACGCTCAGGCGTCGAAGTACTGGCCGTCAACTCCTCTTGTACTCACTGCTTGATGAACAGATAGGACTCAGGTGTGCAGGACGACAGTGCACAACTCCGGGAAAGGTGAGTCTGACGCTATCTGGTGGCTGAATGGTGAGTGGCGACAGCAAAGAACAAACAGCAAAGGACCCTGGAACATAACAGTACCCCCCCTCAACGGTCACCACCTGGCGGCCTAGTTGAACAGGAGGGGAGTAAGGAGCGGTGATCCGAGATGAGGGAAGGATCTAAAATGAAGGAACCAGGGACCCAGGAGCGATACTCCGGACCGTAGCCCTCCCAATCGACGAGGTACTGCCAGCCACGACCCCGCCGACAGGAGTCCACGATCCGGCGGACAGAGTAGGCCGGATGGCCATCAACATCACGGGCGGGAGAAGGGGCTCCGGGGGAGGGCACAGTGTACTGGTCAGGACGGGCTTAATTTGAGATACATGGAAGGTGGGATGAATGCGAAGGGAGGCTGGAAGGCGGAGATGGACAGCAGAGGGATTGATAATAGCTTCGATCTCGAAAGGACCGATAAACCGGGGAGAAAGCTTCTTGGAGATGGACTTCAGGGGAATGTCACGGTACGACAACCAAACCTTCTGGCCAGGAGTGTAGGTGGGAGCTGGGATCCGTTTTCGATCAGCCTGACGCTTGTCTAGCTCGGCCGTACTGTTGAGGTTGCGAATTGTGGTTCTCCAAATGTTCTGGCAACGGCGGATGTTGTGGCGAACCGAGGTCACAGAGATGTTGGCCTCTTCGGAAGGGAGTAGCGGGGGTTGATAACCTAAGGAAGCTTCGAATGGAGACAGGGCAGAGAAATGTGGCTATTGTGGGCATACTTAACCCAAGGGAGGATATGACATCAATCAGATGGGTTTGAGGAGGTAAAACTGCGGAGTGTGGTTTCAAGATCTTGGTTTCGTCTCTCGGTTTGGCCATTAGTCTGCGGATGAAAACCAGAAGTCAGTGAAACCTTCGCATGAAGTGCGGTACAGAAACATTTACAAACCTGAGATATAACTTGGGGTCCCCTGTCGGACAGGATCTCCAACGGGATTCCATGAAGGCGAAACATGTGTTTGATCAGTTGTTGTGCGGTCTGAAATGCTGAGGGCAATCTTCGGAGAGGAACGAAGTGATAGGCTTTAGAAAAACGATCCGCAATGGTAAAAATGGTGGTCATCCCTTTGGACGGTGGCAATCCGGTGACGAAGTCAATGGAAATGTGGGACCATGGGCGTTTGGGTATGGGAAGAGGCTGAAAGAGACCGGACGGGGATTGATGGGATGATTTATTTCTTGAACAGATCGTGCAGGCTAGGACGTACTCCTTTACGTCCTTGTGAACAGAGGGCCACCAGAATTTACGGTTAACAGGAGCAATGGTTCGACTGATACCTGGATGACCTGAGAACTTGGTAGCGTGGATCCACTGCAGGAAACGGGCTCGAATGGAGGTAGGTACGTAGATCCTGTTACCTGGGCACGAGTCAGGGGCTTGTTCGGACAGTTGAGCCTGCTTTATTAGATCCTCTATCTCCACAGTGCAGCTTGGGGGAAGGATAGTTAAGCCTCTTGGATGATTGTAGGTTCGACAGGTTTTTATTGTCGGTCCAGACTAGTACCGGATGTTCAGCTCCCTCCAGCCAGTGCTGCCACTCCTCCACAGCCAACTTAATGCCCAATAGTTCACGATCTTCCACATCATAGTTACGCTCCGGAGGTGAAAAAAAGGAACATGGGTGAGTTTTATTGTCATGGGAGGAAATCTGTGACAGCACGGCTCCCACTCCAGTATCCGACGCGTCAACTTCGACGATGAACTATTTTGATGGGTCAGGTTGGATGAGTACAGGGTGTTGTCGAAGAGGTTCTTGAGTCGAGTGAAAGCGGCTTCAGCCTCCGGGGTCAAACTGAAGGAGATCTTGGTAGAGGTGAGGGCAATTAATGGCAGGGCGGTTTGGCTATAATTACGGATGAACCTGCAGTAAAAGTTGGAGAATCCGAGGAAACGCTGTAGTTGTTTGGGGGTCTCAGGGGTCGGCCACTCCAGTACCGCTCGGATCTTCTCCTCCGTGGGCTTTATCTGTCTACCCCCTAGTGTGAATCCGAGGAATGAAACAGATGGTTGATGAAACTCACTTTTCTCTGCTTTGACATATAATTTATTTTCTAGGAGACGTTGTAGGACCAGACGGACATGATGTTTGTGTTCCTCAAGAGTCGTGGAGTAGATAAGAATATCATCGAGGCATACAAACACAAAAATGTGTAAGAAATCCCTCAAAACATTGTTGACGAGGGCCTGAAAAAAGGCAGGAGCATTTGATGACCCAAAAGGCATCACTAGGTACTCATAGTGGCCGATGGGTCTTAAATGCTGTCTTCCATTCATCGCCTTTGCGAATGGGGAGTATATGATATGCATTTCTTAAATCAAGCTTGGAAAAAATAGCTGCACCGTGAACTGGTTCGAAGGCTGAAGATAACAAAGGCAGGGGGTACTTATTTTTAACTGTAATGTTATTTAGCCCACGGTAATCAACACAGGGTCTTAGTGAACCATCTTTCTTACACACAAAAAAGAAACCCTTCCCCAGGGGAGAAGAGGATGGGCGGATTATGCCGGCAGCCAGAGAGTCCTTGATGTATGTTTCCATAGTCTCCCGCTCTGGTCGGAAGATTTTGTAAAGACGGCTAGTGGGTAAAGGTGAACCGGGTAGAAGATCTATGGAACAATCATACGGACGATGAGGAGGTAACGAGAGTGCCATGGACTTACTGAACACTGGAGCGAGGTCGTGATAATCAAGGGGAATGGTCGACAGGTCTGGCGGATCTGCTTCCTGCTGTCCAACCTGGGGGAACAGCTGAGCGGAGACAAGATGCATGACAGAAGAAGGACCAGTATTCGACATGCCTTTCTGGCCAGTTTATTCGGGGGTTGTGCTGTTGGAGCCATTTGAAGCCTAGAATGATGGTGAATTGGACGTGGGGAAAACCAAAAAAGAGGTGAGTTCGCTGTGGTTTCCGGAAATGATTAAATGTAGCGGTTTAGTCTGAAGAGTTATTTGAGGAAGGGGTGTGAACTCCAGCTCTCGAGGAAGGCGGACGCTTTTCTCTCTGTCTCCCGACCTTACCCTTATCTATCCTGCTTCAGCCCTGTGTTTGTGTCTTTCATTCTCTTTTGGAGCATCTTTTTACATATCTTCCGAAACCGAAAATATGGATCTAGTCAGCTGGTCTCTCAACGCAATTGATCAAATTTTCCTGACGGGAAGACAGTGCAAAGGGGAACCCTCGTGTCCAGACGGGACAGCGTTCGCAGGATATACAATGGATTCCTGGATGAAGTGGAAGATTGTGTGTCTGTCGGCAATGTCAGTCGAGGACGTGGAAGATCTGTACATGATTGGATTTATGATGACAGGATTTCTGCTTTTTGACGTCGGCGGTTACCTGATGTATCAGCAAAATAAGAAAACGTCGGCAACTGCCCTGGCCATTGAAAAGCGGCTGGGTGCGCATGAAGGCGTCTGGAGAGCGACCAACACTCAGACTGAGATGGCGAACCGCAAACTGGATGGGATTCGTGAACCGGATCGCAGGCAGGCTGCGAGTTCTTATGGAGGGGAATAATCTTGGAGAAGTTGGTCTCTCAGACGGGCGGAAAGGTCCAGATTCGGCTGATCGGACTCGCCATCGAGAGACAGCGGGACTCAAGGTAGACAGAAAACAAAGTCTGCCTGGCCCAAACAAATCATTG
>JAVLVB010000140.1:1028796-1096481 GCA_032876305.1 Orestias chungarensis | reverse complement strand
TACATACACTGATACCAGCTCTACATACGCCTTCACCCTCATCTTAATCCCAAGGCTCTGTTCTGTTGTGTTACTGTTGCTGTGCAGAGGTTTTTTGGAACTTCAAGCTGTATCCTGTCAAGGATAAAGTGTGAATTGTATTTTTTTCTCCCTCATCTCTCCTTATGTATCATTTTCCCTTGTCCTCAAGGACACGATGCAGCCCGCCGGAAGGTGCAGCAGCAACGGGTCTTCGTCACCCCAGAAATTTCGTTTGTGCTCATGTACCCCATGTGTGTGAATGACAATAAACAATTCCAGATTCCTGATTCCTGACTCCTGGTCTTCCATCAATGGCCGTGACTCGAAGAGGGACAGTTAGTGGTTCGGTCTCGATAGAAATTTGTTGGAGTCGCGAGCTGTCAATGAGATTCTGTTCACAGCCTAAATCCACTAGAGCGGACAACGGTAATGTCTGGTTCTTGAACACTAACGTGGCAGGTAATGATAGGCGAGGGGAGTCGTTACTTTGTAGGTGGTCCACGAGCCTCCTCGCCTCTACTGGCGGATAGAGAAGTTTAAACGGACCTGCCGAGGAAGTGTCCAGGGGATCCACAGTACAAACAAAGACAGGCTGAGATTCGCCTTTGTCGCTCCTCTGGGGAGAGGCGAGTCCGACCCACCTGCATGGGTTCGGGGTCCTGAGGAGCAGGAGAGACCACAGGAGTAGATGTAACACCTCCCAGGTTCCTAAACGGCGGGTCTCTGCGGTTTCTATCCCTAGTATGAGACCGGATTCGGTTATATAGGCGAATGGTCAGATTTATTAGTTCTTCTAACGTCTCTGGTTCGTCTAAGGTAGCGAGTTCATCTTTAAGAGACTCGTTCAGAGCATTAAAATAAGCGCTCTTTAATGCCGTTGCATTCCATTCGGTAGCTGAAGCTCTTATTCTAAAATCTAAAGCGAAATCTGCTATAGTACGCTGGCCCTGTTTGATTTTCCATAAGTCGCGTGAATTAAACGATTTATCCGAGTCATGACTGAATACTTGTCGGAACTCCCTCAGAAAATCATCAAACGAGCAACCTTAATCAGTGGGGAATGGGAAACGGGCCTCAGCCCAATCTAAAGCCCGCCCGGACAACAGGGACAAGATATAAGCGATCTTGGTGCTGTCGTAAGAAAAACTTTGCGGAGAGTGATTGAATATTATAGATGCTCAGCGTGGAGAACCAACACACATACTCTGTTTTTATCATCTTAGGGGACTTTAACAGAGCAAAACTTAACAATGAACTACCTAAATACAGACAGCATGTTACCTACCCTACCAGGGAGAGCAACATTTTAGATCACCGTTACACTGTATTTAAAGGTGCTTATCGCTCTGTCCCCCGTGCAGCACTGGGACTATCTGACCACTGTTTAGTTCATCTTCTCCCGACCTACCGACAGAAGCTCAAGTGTGCCAAACCTGTGGTCAGCTTGGTGAAAAAATTGACTAACGACGCTAAAGAAAGGGTTCAGGACTGCATCGTTTTAACAGACTGGTGTGTTTTTTATGATGCCACAAGCAGCCTGGATGAATACACGGACACTGTGACATCTTACATCAGTTTTTGTGAAGACATCTGTGTTCCCACCAGGATCCACATTAAATACAACATTGACAAGCCCTGGTTTAATGCCAAATTGAAACAGCTACGCCGGTCTAAGGAGGTAGCATTTAGAAGTGGGGATTGGGCGCTGTACAACCAGGCAAGGAACACCCTAACTAAAGAGATCAACGCTGCAAAGACGAACTACTCCAACAAGCTAAGCAGCATGATATCCAGTAACGATCCATCAACTGCCTGGAGGTGTCTCCAGAACATCACCAGCTACAAAAGGCCACCTACACAGACAATGGGAGTTCGTCAACTGGCTGACGACCTTAACAGATTCTACTGCAGGTTTGAACAGCCCAGCAACGAGCTCGCATCCAACACCACTTCACGACCATCTGACTATCAGCCACCCATCCAGCCTGCCCTGAAGATCTGCGAGGAAGACGTGCTGAGACTTTTAAAAAAACAGAAAGTCAAGAAGGCCCCAGGTCCTGATGGAATCTCTCCCTCCTGCCTGAGGACCTGTGCAGACCAGCTTGCACCTGTGTTTACTAAGATCTTCAACAGATCACTGGAGCTGTGTGTTTTTCCGTCCTGTTTTAAAAGCTCCACAATAATACCCATTCATAAAAAGACAACTACCACAGGACTAAATGACTACATACCTGTTGCCCTGACCTCTGTGGTCATGAAGTCCTTTGAAAGACTGGTTCTCAACCACATTAAGGAAATCACGGACCCCCTGCTAGACCCCCTGCAATTTGCCTATCGGGCCAACCGTTCGGTGGAGGATGCAGTGAAGGTGGGTCTCCACTTCATCCTCCAACACCTTGAATACCCAGGAACTTATGCAAGCATTCTGTTCCTGGATTTCAGCTAAGCCTTCAACACAATTATTCCAGGACAATTACACAGCAAACTGACTGAACTCAGCGTACCAGCCTCCACCTGCCAGTGGATAACTGACTTTCTCACTGGCAGAAAACAGCAGGTAAGGCTGGGAAAGTGAACTTCAGTGACCCGAATCATCAGCACGGTTGCTCCACAGGGTTGTGTACTCTCCCCACTGCTCTTCTCGCTGTACACAAATGACTGTACCTCCATGGACTCCTCTGTTAAAATCCAGAAGTTCGCAGATGACACAACAGTCATTGGTCTCATCAATGACAGTGATGAGTCTGCTTACAGACGGATGGTTGATCAGGTTGACCTCTGGAGCAGTCAGAACAATCTTGAGCTGAACACAGCAAAAACAGTGGAGATGACCGTGGACTTAGGAGGAGCCCCCCAACCCTGCCAGCACTCACCATCCTAAACAGTACTGTAATGGCTGTGGAGTCCTACAAGTTCCTGGGCACATCGATCTCCAAGGACCTGAAGTGGGACAGCAACATCAACTCTGTCATCAAGAGGGCTCAACAGAAGATGTACTTTCTGTACCAGCTGAGGAAGTTCAACCTAGCCCAAGAGCTGATGGTGCAGTTCTACACAGCATCATAGAGTCCATCATCACCACATCCATCACAGTGTGGGGTAGTGCTATCACAAAACACGACACCAAGAGACTGCAACGCATTATCAAGTCTGCAGAGAGGACCACTGCTGGACCAGCATGCCTCCAGAACCAGGAAGCGTGAAGAGAAAATCATCGCCGACCCGTCTCACCCTGGCCGCCACCTGTTTCGGTGCCTTCCATAAGGCCTACCCTTCAACCACATGAAGACCCGTATGACCAGGCTACAGAGAAGCTTTTTTCCAACTTCCATTATTCTCGTGAACATTTGAACAATTTATTTATATATTTTTATAACTTCTATAGTTTTTATACTGCACAAAACTGCTCTTTTTAAAAAAATATAAATTACACATGCTAAATGTTAGAAATGTTTCTTTACTGTATTTTTCGTGCACTGCAACCATCTGTGTAACCCCAAAAAAATTCCTTGTATGTGTGAGCATACTTGGCCAATGAAGCCTGATTCTGATTCTGATTCTGATTCTGAGGTCACCAGAAAATCTTTCAGGAGTTAGAGGCCAGATTTCCGAAAATGTGGGTCGGACTAACTGGACTTGATCTGGAACTGACACAGGATCTGGGGATGGGGTCTGAGGGACAGAACTGTGAAGAAGGTTAGCAAGTTTGTCTAGCCGTCGGTTGGTTTCAGCTTGGTGTGTGCCTATTTCACTTAAGGCTATGTTGTGTGACTGTAACAGGGTGTGTTGTTCAGATAATGTTCTCCTGATCGCGTCTGCTGGGCTTGTTTGTTGGCCTGAGTGTTCTGTCATGATGGGATTATTTACAAACCCACATGCAGAACAAAACACAGGAGAGAAAGTTTCAGTGAAAGTGAATTTATTAAATTATAACTGAACAGGGTGAAGTAACGGGTCTAGTCCAGAGAAAAGCGGGGCTCACGGAGCGGTTGGGTAACTAAGAAAAAACACCGCGAGGAGGTGGTGAGTTCATGCCGTCGGAGATGGCAATGCCTAGAGATATTGGAATGATCTTACTTGTGGAAGTTGGGTGCGAAGCCTGGGGGGTTTGTTGAGGGTGTTCAAGGTCCCTGAATATGTAGTGCGAAGGAGGGTGGACAGATAGGTTAAGGTAGAAAGGAGTTAGAGGAGTTGCACGACGGCCAGGCGGAGAATCCAGGCGGAACATGCAAGCAGACTGTGGTGATGCTTTCATGGCCAGTCGGAGAATCCAGGCGGAGCTTGAAAACTGACGGAAGTGGTGAGTTTGGAAATTCGGGCAACCAGTGGGTTCATTCCACAGCGTCACAAAGATGTTTTTATCCAGAAAACCAGGTAGATCGCCACAAGAAGGATCCAGGGCGTCTCCAGGTAAAACCTGACAACAGGAAAAAACAGGAAGAATCACTAAGAGATCAGATCAACAGGGCAAAACAGAGACTAACTCTAGGAGGCTCAGAGGTACCGTTACTGGCTAACACTCAGGCGTCGAAGTTCTGGCCGTCAGCTCCTCTTGTACTCACTGCTTGATGAACAGATAGGACACAGGTGTGCAGGACGACAGTACACAACTCCGGGAAAGGTGAGTCTGACGCTATCTGGTGGCTGAATGGTGAGTGGCGACAGCAAAGAACAAACAGAAAAGGACCCCGGAACACAACACAATTAGCCTGCTTCTAAATCTCTAGCGATATTACAAAAACTACGATACATCCTGTCAAAGTGAAGTCTGTTTTGCAAGGAATTATCCACTTGTCTACGAAGGTTAACTTGAACATTCAGGTACAAATGAGCTTCTTCAGAAACGATTTAAGTAAGGGGGGCCCAAAGAACCAGACGGCGACTCAGTATTTCTTCCCCTCAAGAGATAACATGACTTGTTAATCTATCTTTTAAATTCTTTCTGTTTTCAATCATTGAAAATAACAATGATGTTTGGAAGAACACTGAGACTTTTTTAATCTTGACTTGTTAATTTTAAATGTTATAGCTCTCATTGTTTATTAGGGATGTTTTCTAGCTGAAGTCTGGTTTTGACTTGGCCAAAAAAATTGTCTGATCGGAGCGTTTTTCTTTAACCATTTAAGCGTCCTGTTCTATTATTGTTTGAGCCTTTTTTTTAACGAAAGGAAGCATTTTTTAAGTTGCATTATTGTGTAGACAGAGATAACCAATGAAAACTTTACATCATTCTGGTTGTCAACACTCAGTTACAATAGCACCTTAAGGTTTTATGGCTTTATATATATATATATATATATATATATATATATATATATATATATATATATATAATTTTTTTATATATATATATATATATTTATTAAAAGTACTTTATGACAGATAATCTGTGAAGAAATCAAGCTAGTCTTTCACTCTCTGTAATCCTGCTAAAATGTACTGTTCCCGGTGAAAATCAACCAATCGGATGCAGGAAAAAACTGTCTATCACTCTTGTGGACATGCTGCTCAAGATTGCCTGCAACTTTGCTACATCCAGAGAAACAACTTACTGTAGCAAGAAAACTGTTGAACCACTGTCATTGTTGGCCATGCTTGTTAGACAGCAGCTGGAGCCCAGCAGCAAGCAAAGAAGAGGATATAGATGGTTTCACAGTTAACGATCAGGTTTTAACGGCATTGATCCCTCTGGTTGTCAGAGACCTCTTATTGTACCCAATAGTGATAGGACTTCTGCCTCTTTAAGGGCAACCCATTCCTCAGGATCTATTCCCTTCAAAGAGCCATTGTTTTGTGAATAAATCTAATCAACTTAATAAAGTCAAAATTAGAAAGTGAATAACACCAAGTTACTGCAGAAAACAAAACTTTGTGTATATTTTAAAAAAATGAAAATATGGATATCACAATTTTTATATGAAATTAAATGATTTTTTTGGTATAATTTTTAATATAGACATAAAAAAATTGACTTGAGTTGCTTTGGCAAAAATCTTATGAAAAATAAAACTTAAAAATATAAAACAATGATAAACAAAACACATTTACAAACATTAACCAATGAGCAATAAAAAAAAAACAAGAAGAAGGGCCATCCCCTGTTTGTTTTTGTTTTTTACTTAAGACACATTAATTTACTTTATGTATAAATCACGCTAAATGAAGGCACCTTTCTTTACTAAGCAAGAGTGAAAAGATACAATGTGTCCATTACAATACACTACTATATTTTGCTTTTACTTCTTGATGGTTGCCCTTACCTAATGAGGTAAGTTTACAACCCTTCATTCTTCCTATCCCTCCAGAGTGTAGAATACTGCACGATCTTTCCAAAAATAGTTCACACAGTTGCATTACCCCTCAAATATATATATATATATATATATATATATATATATATATATATATATATATATATATATATATATATATATATATATATATATATATATATATATATATATATATATATATATATATATATATATATATATATATATAATTTTGTTTATTTATTTCTGTCTAGCAGTCTCACACTACTGTATTTCCGTTATTAGTGTTGCTGAAAACATTGCAAGAAACTCATGGAAAAAGCAGATTTGATGAAAAACTGTGTCTTGTTATACTTTCAAATGAGGATAAAAATGTTAATTAATTTTCAAATACTCCTTTGATGTGGTCTGCTTCTTTAAAACAGTTGAGCATTTACAGTATTTAACCATTTCCCTTTATTGATTTTAAGTACTTGCTTGTTAGTAACCTCAATGTCTAGGACTAATTGCACAAAGTTTGAGATGGGCAGCCTCTATATAAGACCTCACTTAATGCAATTATGTAGAGCTTAATTGTTGTTTAATGTCTCAGCATAAAGCCAATGCATTACATTCAGTAATTAAGGCTAATGACTGTTGTGGGACAAGAGAGCAGGAGAAAGTGATGTGAGTTAAAAGAAAGCACTGAATTCGTTTGTGCCTAATAGACCTTTTGTTGAATTGGTTCCGTCCGCATGTGATAAGGGTGTTAAAAATTAATGATTTATAACCATTGAGCAAGCAATCACATATTAATTAGGCAGTAATTTATGATAATTTGTCTTCTTTCACTGCAGAACAGTTAATAATTGTTAATTAGGAGTTGGTGGTTTGTCCTTTGAAGATATACCCGAGTGTTCAATTTTAAGTCCATGAGTTAAAAAAAAAAAAGCAAAAAAAAAGCTACATCTTAATATTAGTGTGAACATACAAGAAGCAAAGAATGTAAAAATATTAGACAAGTACGTAAAACAGCAACATGTCATGTCCATCTGCACCGTCTCTGCATTGGCACCAGATTTTCTCACATCACCAGGCTGGCTGTGAGCGCTTGCCAAGTCCATCCGTCTATCTCTGTCTCACTATGCCAAGGCTGCAGAGAGAGAAAGAAGACAGGAACAGACTCCAGGGGAAGTTTCAACAGTGACAGAGTTTCAGGTTCAGGGGAAAAAAATAAAAAATTTCCAAGCATCTTATTTGTTTTACAATTTCAAGGGTCTGAAGTGTCTAAATCTTTGGATTAGAAAATTGACCCCAGCCTGCTTTTCCTTTAAGTGTTAGCAGATTGCTGCTAAAACTTTCTGCCCTTTGCTGCATGATGTGCAAACCATTTAAGGTAAGTATTCATTATTTTCTGTGCATGGATTTGCTCTAAGACACTCTGAATTATTTTTAATTATTTTCATCTGGAAGAAAATGAGACAATTTTGCCCTGAATTAAATGTGATATTTAGGATTTACTTTAAAGTAAAACTCAGTTTAAAAAGCCCTTGGTATTTTTATTTTCTCCTAGTGCTGCAAATTTTCTAAAGTTAATAACAAAAGACGATAAAAAGAGAGTTAAAATACAGCTTTCAACAGCAGAATAAAAACAACAATGCTGAAAGGAAGAAGTGATTCTGTATACTAAAAGTCACTCTGAAACAGACAGCTGCTTCTGATCTCATCTGGCAATGGACTTTGGAGGTTTCCCACAAAGTGATTTAAGAAAAGTGTTACTGTAGGTAATACAGGGAACACATTCCACTTTTAAGATAGACAAAGATCTTGTACAACATTACACAAAAACAGACAAACTGAGCATAGTGGAGGCATTTTCAAGCAACAGATGAAAATCTGAAATCCTGATAGTCCTCTTTGGCTTGGTTGACTAAGACTTTCTAAATGTACAAGCTAAGCTGTTCCCTAGAACAGTTTATTTCCCAGAGATAGTTGTCACTAGGAACCATTAACTTACATTAGATGGCCAATGATAATTTGATTGTATTACTATTTAAAAAATACATTTATAGACATACTTATATTCATTGCTTGATAATTGTATAATGTCCTTGTATACTCACGATGTAAATGTTTTATTTGCAAATGTTAGGATGGTTTAATAAGTTTATAAATCCACATTTGAGTTGATAAGAAATCTTTGAGTTCAGGTTTTTGTCAAGATGTTCCTTTTTGGACCCTTGTGGTCTGGCTACTTTAGCCTCCACCAACAAACTGTATTTCTACAAAATAAAGCACACAGTTTGTGAGTGATGTAGTTGAAAAATATCCGTGCAAAGCAATAGCTTTGATTAAGGAGGATGTGGTATAAATCTTAAAGAAAAGCTGCCTTCTTTTGGTTAAAAAAAAGAAGCAATGAGTTGAAGTCGAGCTAAACCCTTTTAAACCCTGCAACTGATGTCAACTTTTCATTCATTCCACCGTATATTTTAGTCTTAAAAGAGGACGTGTCAAGGAGGAAGAGAGAAGACTGTTCAAAAGCTGTGACAGACACAGGAGTGTAGAGAGAAAATACGGTTTTCTTTGTAAGATGTGCCTGATCGGGTAGATAAGTGAAGTACATTAAAATTAATAGAATTAATATAAGTAACTTTATTTATGATGTCTATTTAAACACATTTATTAAACCTTACCTTAAGAAAGTCCATTTTGACGTAAATATCTGTTTGTTGTTACAGATTTCTAGAATTGGAGAGAAAAGGTTGTAGCATAGTATAGCTGCAGACATGCTTACATTATTAGAGAGACATTTTTTTTACTCTAAACTTTTCAATTTCTTTCAAATTTTATGACTTTTTGAATTTTTGTCAAAGGCATGTGCTTTTTATCAACGTCAACTTAAAAAATGCCAACATTTTTAAATATACTGTTCCACCATTTAAAGTAATTTTAATAAGATGCCAATAAAAAGTGCCTGAATGAGCAGACGTTTGTCTCGCTGTGTGGGACATACAGTTTTGTGAAACAGCGATACTCCTTCTAAACCAATTGCTGCAGACTGCTGGCTCGGCCTTCACTGACTTACAGGAAATTCAGTTAATTTAAACATATTTTCATCTCAAATGGAAGTTACATTTTGTCATATCTCATATTATCAAAGTTTTCCTCAAATATTTGTAGTAGATGCTGAGAGTGGTGGCAACGAAGATCTCCTGTAGCAGTCTGTATTACTGCAGAAATCAACACGCCTCTGAAGACAATTAATTTACTGAGGGCCGAGAGTATCCAGTTTGTTAGCTAGCTAGCAAAGGTTTCCTCCTTTTCTCTCTGTTCTCTTTGCTTTTGCTCTGGATCCTTTTAAACTTTTGTAGTATTTTTGGTTGCATTTTAGATATTATTCCAACTTTTCTGACATTAATTTGTTGTCCCAGTTGTGAACTATCTTGTTGAAATGGTCATGCAGCAAAATAAATGTTGAAAGTAAGAAAATATTTGCAAAAATGTATCCAGCTGGACATTGTCCAACCCTGGAGAGAATATTTGTCTAAGAAAATAATATTTCATAATCAGAATCAAATAAATTGCTATGAAAATTAAAAGTACAAGAACGTCCACAAAATGATGCCACTTAAACTGGAAAGTCAATCGCAAAGGAAAAAATGCAGCAGTTTTGAAGAAGTGTTTTTGGTTAAAAATAAATAAATAAATAAACAAATAAAAAACATACAGTAATTGTGGTTAAAAAAGAAGAAGCACCCCTTATAACTAACTGAAGTGATTTTAAACTACACTGAGGAGCAGTAACAGGAAACTACATGTGTGTTTCTGTAAAAATATAAATATTATTAAGAAAGTTAACTTTAATATTATCAAAATGTAATTTATTTTGTTGTATTGGTTAGAATAAGTGAAAGTAATAACATTATACAGATTAATTACACCCACACTGATATATTTAAACCACTTATTTTTGCCTTAATTGCAGCATCAAGGTGCTAAAAAAAACCCAGTCTGAAACAGAATGGGTCAGCTTAGATCAGTTAAGTTTCCTGGCTAAAACAGAGTAAAGTGACTGTGGATGACATGAATCCTCAGTCATTACTTTATGGGAGTTGTGCTATAATTGTACTAAAGGTTCTCATACTATTTAATTCAAATTGTATTTGGTTAAAATGAAAAAAATAAATCATATAACTTAGGTACTTTGGCCTTGATGTACCGACTATGACAGTTTTATGTGTATTTGGGGTATTTTAGATTTGACCATTATACACTTTAAAATACGTCACCACAATGAGCAAACAAACATCCTTCAGGTATTTTTTTTTCTGTTTGAATAAAGGCAAGCTCCTGAACACCAGGTGTGTAAAGTTGGTCCTTCGACTCTTTGACCCCGTGCTCCACTAGCTGTGCTATGTGACCTGTGGATGAAATATTCATCTGCGTCTGTGCAGGATTTCATGATGGTAATCACATTGACACAGCTAAGTGTTGTCATATGACTGCCTTTATTGAGCAGGCCTGTGTACAGAGGGAGTATGTGCATCATGGCTCTCTTTTGTTTATAGGCAGACCATAACCCTGCGCACACACAGAAAGGCAGCTGCTAATTAAATCAATGTGAGAAAATGGGAGTGCAATTACAGGCTGTGGCTGAATTGATCCTTCGCTCTAAGTACTGTTTCTCCTCCCTTTTCGCCTGTGCCTCTTTAGAACCTGCTAGTGTTTTCTTTTAGGAGAAACCTTTTGCAGGAGTGATCACTGAGCCTTAGAAGCTGCCAGCACATTCATACACTTGAGCAAAGCGCTGCTCTCCATTTCTCCCCGCCTAACTCTGAACACATGGAGCATACAAACACTGTTTTTCACCTCATAAGAATCTTATTTAGCTCTTCCACTACCTTCTAACGTGTCATAATGTCCCATTGTTTATTTTTAAAACCCGAAAACTTGCTTTTTAAATATTTATCGCCAAACTTATATATTAGCAAGTTTTTAAATTATTCACAGTAAAAAAATGTACACTTCTGTTTGGTACTGTGTAGTTACACAAATGTTTTTCAACCTTACACTGATCTAAACTTTAACTGTTCTAGGTCAGTTAGCATTACATGTTTAATTTTCTATTTCTAGCTATTATTACAGCCAAAACAAAGAAACTGTATTTATTTTATTATCAGAAGTTCACACACATTTCTTAGGAAATGTATGTAAGGGGGTATGTTCTGGGGCTTGCAAGCTTACCCCTCTCTCCTTCACATATTCGCCCCAGAGACACAGACACATCTCCATAATGTTGATACTTACATACATTTGTTTAAATAGATATGGATAGCATGGGACATTTTATGATGTCTTCCCTGATGTCAGAGGATGAAAAACGTTAACGTGTGTGTCCATTTACCCCAAAAAAGGAATTTAAAAAAATACATCCTCATAAACTTTGAGTTTGCCACCTGGGATTTTTTCAGAGCATTTATCGCCATGGTAATCTTAGTGCATGCACCTGTCTGACTTAAAAAAAAAAAAGGCTATAAACATCATCTAGAGTCCCACCATGATTATTCTTGCATTTAGGAAGTAGAAATCCTTTTGGTAAACTTAAAACAGTGAGTGGAAAAAATATTATGTGTCATTTTATAGAAAAGTATGTAAATATGTGGTTTTAACTTATTTTTGCAATGCAATGTTAGGAAGAACAATATTTATGAATTGTCTATTGTTAGAACCCTTTTTGTTTCACATTATCACTTTCATTTCAGTCAATGGTAGCCACCTGATTCTCAAATGTCACCAGATGGCACTATTTAGCTTTCACATTCAATGCAAAATCAAGGTGTGTGTGTGTGTGTGGGTTAATGAATGCACTGTAAACCCGAATAAGTAAGCAGAACTTAAAAAAAGTAAGCCAATCAATTGCCTCATGTTTTTTGAGTTCATAAACTAAAAAATTTGAGTATATCATTGCATATATATTTTGAGTTCATGTTAAGCGTAATTTAAATTGTCATTAAATTAGATTTACTAATTAAGCCAACTCAAAAATGTTATGTTTCTGGTACTAATCATACCCGTCATACTAACAGTGTACAACAATATGCACAAACAGATCAAAACAAAGTAGATGTGCAGAATGTCTGTTAGACTATTCAAAGCGTTTTATTTCACAAATAAGTCGTAAGTTGGGTAAGGTTGGGCTCGCTCTTTTCCTCTGCTCCAGTCTTTCTGCTTGAAGGGGAAGTGCACCCAAATACTACAAAATAAAATATGTGAGCGGTTCAGGTACAAGCGACTAATTTTTTTAATTTAAAGGTAATTTATTTACCTGCCAACGTTTTAACATGCAAACTATTAACAATGAAAACAAAAATAAAAAATAAATAAATGTATATAATTGTGTGTGCCTGTGTGTATGTGTGTGTGTCTGATGTTTAATATATAAAAATATATTTAATGCAATTAATTTATGCTTAAATCGTCCCTAAATTGATTGATTGATTTTTTTTTCTCAAAATAAAAGATAAATTTATGTTTGATCTATAAAGGTTTCAGTAACCGAGTTAATCATTTTAAGTAACGGATACATGAAATGTAAAATGTTCATATTATTCAAACATTTCAAGTTAAATCAACTCAAAAAGAACGAAATTGCTCCTGGCACTCAACATCTTTAAGTAAGTAAAACTTTTAAGAAAATTTTAAGTTCACACTACTTAACACAATTACTTATTTTGAACATTTGTGTTTACAGTGTGCTTTTCTACAACAACGGTCATGCTTGACCTACTGTGTGGCAACACAGGATCCCTTTGAGCTCCTCAGGGTTATACTCTAAGATGATGCTCCACAACAATAAGGGAAACGGTCCCGAGAAGGCAGCTTCTACCAGGCGAACATCTTTTTCACAAGTCGAATATGGAGGATGTCATATCTTGATCTCGGATCCGCTGTCACTCTCGTATTTACCGCATAAAATGAACTGAAAAGTCAACAAACATTTTGAGATAGAAGTGGAAACAGGAAGAGTTGTGCATCAAGTTTGTCTTGATGTCTTTCCTTTGCCATAAGGAGCACTTAGCACTGGCATCTTCGATGCACTGGTGTTGTCTAATGGGCTTTTAAGAGCTTCGCAAGGCACTATTCGTGTACCATCAGTAGAGGACTATGATCGCTATGTGACAACAATATTTCTGAGCTAGCTCTGCAGCAGCACAAGATGAGTACCCTGAGCTGTGGCTTTCCCCGGGGGAGCGTAAGCTACTGAGATCTAACAGCTCAACTTTCCAACTCAGGTGTCTGTTTCCAGCGATACAACTGAAAAGTCTTGATTCCTCCGTTTCGCCAGAAAAATGAGTGTTTGTGATGAAATAGATCAAGACTAAACAGGGCATTTTCAACACCCGCTCTGCAGAAAAGATGGAAAGTTTTGATTTGTTGCAGGAAATGTTTGTTTCTCCCTAGAGAAAGAGGAGGCACACTTATTTTATTATTTTCTATTGACTCACCTACATTGAAAATAACCCTGTTCACAGGAAAATTAGGTATCGCATAGATTTTTTTTTCTGCTATTGAGCGCTATAATTACAAACTTCAAACACTTGTAAGGATACAGCTTATCTAATTGCTGTGTACTTAAGTATAAAAACACTATCTCGTATGGCCATATCATGAAATATGACTGGAATGTGATATTTTTCTTTAAAAATATAATCATTGAGAATGTCACAAGCATTTATTGTTTTTAAAGTAGAATTTATACATTATAGTTAAGTTTTAAGGCAGTTATTCTTTTAATATCACCCACACTATTAGGGGAACCTAAACTGTTTTTAGGGGAACGTTCATTTCAGAACTACTATCATTACTAAAAGAATATAATCATTATGTATTAAGATGCATACTTTGATGCACTAACCTTTTCAAAATCAAGATCTCTAACAGACAGAGGTTAAATAAATAGCCCTATTAAGGTTCTATCAATCATAAATTTTCATTTTAGTCTCCAAGTACTAGTCAGCATAACATAATACAAATAAATATGTCGTTTTTAAAAATAGGATTTTAGCATATCGTGTTTTGCAAGTTTTCAGCGTCTCTCATGCAAAACGTCTAACCAGGTGGATACAACTCTACAAAAACACTTAAGGTAGAGTTCTCCTTTTTGTACTTAGAAGTCAGACATGTAAACGACCAAGATTGCCAATGGCCAGAATTGCAATAGTACCTAGTAGTCGTGTCAGATTTCCATCATCAAAAACTTGTCAGTGGATTTTTGTATGAAAAATGTTGATCCTTGAACTCAGACGAAAACAAATGTTGTGCTACTTGGTTGTGTCTGATGAAGTCAGATGTATCTATTTGCTGTTTAATTAACAGTAAACAGACCTGTCTTAAATACGTAACTATAACTCTACTTCAACTGACAACTCTTTGATATTGAAAACAGATAATAAACTCTTATTACGTGGCCAATAGCCCTAACGTTTAATAGTGTTGTTCTACAACCATCCTGACAATGCTTGGGTATGATGCATTTGCTGTTTAGACAAAATAATTTTTTTGTTCTTTTAACAAGGAATACGCTGATCAGGAAAGACCAAAAGTATTTTCTTTTAGATTTTGTTAATATATGCATTTGTTTTTATCCATCCATTCATTAATTTTCCCTCCTGCTTATCCTTGTGGGGCTGCAGGACTCTGCTGGTGCCTATCTCCAGCGCACATAGGGTGGGGGTACACCTTGGACAGGTCGCCAGTCCATTGCAGCATTTGTTTTTAATGCAAGACATAATAACACCCAGCTATGTTCCGTCAATATTGTTCCTGAGGAAAATTGCCTAGGTTGGCAAAATGGCTCATAATAACATTGGGTTCCCATTGATGAAAAGCTTTAGAAATTTAATTCCAATCTAAAACCCCCAAAAAGAGTTTTTACACAAACAAATTTATAGTTTAATTCCAATGTCAGAATTTCAAAAGTACCATTTTGACACGCCATGCAGATAATTGGGCAGGAAAACAGAGCAATGCATTAATTTGCTGGTGAAATTGCAAGAAGTTTGTTCATTTTTCCAATGAGGGAAGACACAAAGTTTTATTTAATAAACTCCCTTCATCCAGAGCACTAGTTACAGAGCTTCCTTCTATTTACCTCTAATAGCTTTCTGTTGGAAATATGAAATTAAAGTCAGTGGACAGGGGTTATTAACTATATGGCAAACAAGTAATTAGGTTCAGGGATTTAACTTCTCCTTAAGCTTACATGTATACATAAGGTAAACACTGAACACATGCCTTAAACTGTTGGAGGAAGGGTTTTAATAGTTTGCTTTAATTGTTTATTTTGCTATCAAAAATAATAAATAATCTATTTAATCATTTCACCTCACTGGCCTTTTTGCATTATGAACCTTTGGGAGGAGTGAATGGAGTTAAGTGAGGAGAGGACCTAAGTTATCTCTGTGATGCGTGCCAATCATCTCTAACTTTACTCTACCAAAAAAAGCATCCATGGAAAGGGAAAATGTTTGGATTGAGCCTGTGTAGCTCTCCTCCTGTTTGTCCATTAATGTTAGCCAACTCTCAACCTTTTTATTAAGAACAAAGAAAAAATAGGCCAGCAATTTGGTCCAGACGTCACTTTGGAAAACTATTATCACTAATTGAACTCTTCCCAATTTTTATCTCTTGTAAGTAGGGTTACTTTGAAATGGGATAAAAGATGTATGCCTTCTTTAGATTATTTTTTCTTACAAAGAATACCCAGAAAAGTATAAAAATAATTTGAAGTCATCGTTGGTCAGAATTCATAGAACCACTGAATTTACAGTTTCAAATGTTTTTTGGGTTTGGCTTAACCAGGATTTAAGGTCTAGAAACTGACATTCTGCCCTTTGTGAAAAATGCTAAAGATCAATAATTTCAAAAATGTAGATCAGAGATACTTTCCACCTAATCTGATGGAAAGCATCTCTGATCTACATTTTTGAATTCTTGTTGCAGATTCTCAATTAAATTTAGGACTGGTCTAAGATAATTTGATTTAAAAATAGAAATATCACTATAAAAGAAATCCAAAATGATATTCTCATAGAATCCTACAAAACAATGTCGAAGAGGTTTGATGATACCATGTAGATTAACACTCAAGCAAAAGTGACTGGTTACAGGTTCCTCTTATTCAGTGTGGATTTAGATTTATTGACTTGCAGGTGTGAGAGAACTCACCTGCGGTAAACAAGCCCCAATACAGCAGTGGTTCTCCTGAATTCCCTCCAGAGGATACCTGCAGGAGGTGGAACGACAACTATAAACATCCAGCCAAACCCCGTTCCCTGACAAACAGCTACACTGACCCTAATTTTTTAATTATGTGATTTTTTTACGTGATCACAGTAAATGAATTATTTTACAAATCCAAAAAGAATTTCCTGAAATGGCCAACCATTCAACTGGCATGGATAAAACGAAGAGTGTGATTTCAGTTGCTGACATGCCCTTGTGGTATTTGTAATAAAACATGTAAAACTCTTATCTTTCAACTGTTAGATTTCTTGCAACATTAGCAGAAAAACAGAGAAGAAAGAAGAAAAAGAAGAAGAAGAAAGAAGGAGGAAGATGGAAGAGTGATTAGGGAAGTAGAGAGTAGGATGTTATCTCAGCTGAGGATGAGACAGTGTAATTACAATATGGAAATGGTGCTGAAAGAGGAACGTTGAGCTGACTGGAGCTTATCTGGTTAGGGTGTCACATCGGCTGCCGTCTCAAATATGAATTACTAATCTCTCAATAAAAATCACTAAACAGTTGATCTATATTTATTTATTTTTGATTGCATTATTTTCCTGAGTAATGACATTATAGATGTGAAATCAATTTGAGACAGATAAACTAGCTTGATGCTGTTCATGCACTGTTTTATTTCTGCGACATCCAGTAGTGCCGAGCGTGATTGGCCTAAATGTAGTAAGACAAAAGCTGTTACGGAGGAAGAACTTTTGGCAACTGTGTTAACGGTTTACACCAACGGTCTCTTCAAATTCAAGCTGTTTTTATCCTGCAATTTAACACACACTCTCACACACAGACACACACGGGTAGAGTGAATCTGCCATTTAATAATTATGAAGCGTAAAATCCTTGCCGACGGCGAGCATACTGAAGGATGTAATTATGACCTCTTTCAGAGAGCCCACGCTCTGTGGCAATGCCTATATTTCCACCCAGAGAGAGAAAAACACTCCCAAGGAATGATGGGAAAACGTGCCCTTCATTGCAATTAATGACAATAATTCTCTGCAAGAAAATGGTTTCAATTGCTTTCCAGCCTAGGAGCAAAAAGGCATTGATGGGGGTGATGGTTGGAAATAGGGGTGACAGTGGGATGAGGGAGTGACATTTTAGATGGTGGGTAGTGTTGGTTAAGAGTGCATTAGGAAATAAAACTGTGTGACAGTTCACAGTGAAATCAGGAGGTGGGAAGTTGTAGCATTACAAAGTAGTGCTGAAGCCGGAGTAATGCATTGAGTTAGAAGAAGATATAAATAGGATGAATCTATGAAGACGAAAGGTGCCTGCTTTACTACTCTGTTTAACCTCAAATGTAATTGTGAAGGCTGTTGAGAACCTATCATGTTTTTCTACCCTCCATAAAATACTTATGTTCACAAAACCTCATGTTCCATATTTCGTTGAACGACTCCAGTTTCAAAGTTCTTAATGCACCAAAGGAGCCAGATTGTTCTGAAAAACTTTTCATGCTCCTTGATCTTTTTCATGATTTGTCTAAGTTTAAACGCATATTTTATTGTATTTTACTGTGATTGCATGATAGACCAATGCAACTAATGGCAAAGGAAGGAATAGGATACCTGGTTTTCAAATATTTCAGAAAAAAATATATAAGAATGTGCATTTTTACTAAATTAACTTTCCTTTAAGCCTCCTTTATGCAACCCACTTTAACCAAATGCCCTAAAAATAAATTCTCCTAGGATTTTTTTCGATTTTCAGTAGCATATATCTTCTAATTTTAGTTTCATCTTAAAGACATCAGGATCTCCACAGCGCAGGTGGAAAAAAGTCTGCAGTTGTTTCAAAATGCTGCAGGCTGACTTTTAACTGGTAACCCACAAGCAAGGCTTCACTATTTGTTACAATATATAAACTCCCCAGTAGGAAACCCTGTGAACGCCCTTCGACCTATGAGGTTTTAAATTATTACTGACTCTGACCTCTGCCCATGTCAAAATTAAGTCGTTCTTTATTGCCATGTATGAACTAATTAAGAAGAACACATTGGAAGAATAAAATTGCTAAAGCCAGGAGTAAATGAATTCCCTCCGTCCAAGAATTCAATTTTAGACTACTTCAGAGAAGACAGACTAGATCATAGAAGGAAAATTTAGGCTAGATTAATTTAGTTATTTAAACATTTTACATCACTAAATGTTGCTGTTACTGAGCCTTGCAGAAAAAGGACAAAAAACCTTGAAGGAATTTGTGGAAATTGAATTAATTTTATCACTTTTATCTCAAATTCTTCATTGGGGGCAAAATGTCCTTGATTTATGGTTCATTAATTTATAATAGGCTCTTGCATTAAGCCCGAAGTTACTAAAATAGCTCCCTTGGTTCTCCATGAGTCACTAAACAATACCTGGCTCAGTTTTAAATACAAGCTGTAAATTAGAGGAAGACCAGACGTTAACAGGTGTAGACTGCGGAAGCTGATTGGCTGAAGGGCTACTCAGTCTGATTAATTCATAGAAGCAAGGTAAAACACCTGGATGGAGGTTATCAGAGGCCATGCACGTCTCCCGCAATACCAGCTTGTATAGATTTCTTACCTAATATGTTCAGTATAAGACTTTGCAGGTTTATGGATTTCCAAACCCATTGGATTCAGAGCTGGGTATGAGGTAATCCTCTCAGAGTTGGGAGTTAGTGGGGAGGGGCTTAACTAGTTGTACAACAAAAACTGGCTCCCGAAAAAGGGACCTTGAAGTTCCTCAAAGCTCCTCAAAGACAGAGGTGAGCAAAAGATCAGTAATATATTGCAGATGTATTATTATCTGAAGGCTTCTGCATTTTAGTGAAGTGTGGGCTCTTGTGACTTAGTCAAGTGTTTTGATGTAGTAAACATCCCAGCAGGAGAAAAGCTACTCTCACTTCCTCTCGTGCCCTGACAGTCTAATCTTTGTTAGAAAGAAAACAATCTGAAATGTATGAAAGCAAGCTTAAAAGAGACGGCTTTATCTTAAACTCTGAAGTTCGAAAGGGAAGGCTTTTTTTTTGGTTTCACTTCCAAATGAAACCCAGAAGGTAGTCTTTGCATGCCAGTTAGAGGGTCTGTGGATAATCTGGTTGGATATTGTTTAAACACATGCTTGGTAAATCTCATAAACAGTTTTATTTTCTGCCTCAGATGTGACAGTATGTAACATGATTATTGATGCAATTTCTTGTATAAGTTTGTGATTTGCCTGAAGCTACGGCCGAGTTCTTTAAAGCATGGTAATGAGGACAGCAGGACTGGATAAGCAGCAGGGTGCAAGCGCATGATCCAGATCCTGTGTTTGCGCATGAAATCCTGCTGTGGGATCTGGTTTGTGGTAGCTGCTGGAACTAAGGAAAAATGGAAATCCGCTTTACTGCGAGCAGGCATGAGCACACGTGTGCCGGCTGTTTACATTGGGCCAAGACGCCACACACTGATGCATTCCTGCGCTCACGGTGGGCTCGCCAGATCCGGATCCTTGTTTTCACGCTTGACTTTTCCTTACCTAAATGTATGCATCTGTGTTTGTCTGTGACTATATCTGCAGGAATTAAAGTGGGAGGCCTATTCTTCACTGAGATTTTCAGGTCGTTTTCATACATCACTGTATGCCTGACACCTCAGAGTGATTGTTGGGTGGGGTAGGGGTGGTGATGGTGGTGGTGGTGGGGTCCTGTTCATCCCACATCCATTTTCTGCTGCTGAAGTTAACGCCTCCTAGGTCCTCCACTCAGCAGGCAGAGGGTCCGCCGCCTTTATGGCAATCAAAATTCACAAGAAAATGGAATCCTTTATATGCAAACAAACAATGCAGACGAAATAAAACATTCACGGGAGCTGTCAGGTCCTTTCAGGAATCAATACAAGCCTTTTCATCTATGTCTCAACGTCTTCCTGGTAATTATCCTGCATATTTTATGCCCCCTTCTACGCCTGTTCACACAAACACTTTTTACTTACCAAGCAGAAACATATTTAGTTAAATAGTCACCAGCAATTTGAAATAAACACTTAATCAAACATAGAAATATCCAAAAATTGTTTTATCACTGAAATTTCTAGTATTTTCTAACAAAGGACATCTATTTTAAGATGCAATTTGAAACAAAACGTGTGAACACTTATCCCACATAAAATGTAAAACTGATTTAACTAGTTATATTTTGCATTTTTGATTCTGTGTATGTAAATTAGATACTAGATACTACATGAAAAGATTGCAAAAGCATCAGCTTGTTGGAAACCTTCATCAGGATCAAAGTGTTTTCGGTGACAAGTGACAAGCCATTGAACAGAATCACCCATAAAGTGTCCCCTCATCACTTTCCTGTTTCCCATAACCAGCGCTGATCACGGCGCCTGTAGGACAAAAAAAGATGATTGGGTAAAGCTTTTCCTGTCCTAACGGGTTGAGCTCCTCAACAAAAATACAAAAAAGGTGAAAGATAGCAGATGACGTCTTATTGTTCCCATGGTGGAGATTGTTAGAAATCAGGGAGATGAGAGGAATATTAGAGTGAAAGTGAACATGTCTTTGCTCTAAAATAGTAGCCAAAGCCAAAAAATATGATTCTGATATAGTGTAGAATAATAACTTCTTGAACTACTATTAATATTTAGATAGATAAAAACAGATATAACTTAGTTAGTGTGGTTATAATCACAGGGATTATTATAAAAAAACATGTCAAACATACAAAAACTAAAAATGACCAGATTTGTTGTCCTTTATAACACAAAAAATGCTGTGGTTGTCATTACCAAAAGGTATTTTCTAAATTTAAAATGAAAGGAAAAATAATCACCATCATAAAATATAAAAAGCTTTGACATGCCTTTATGTTTAGCTCATAATTAAATCTTAGAACAAAAATACAGCTGTTTTATGAATGTCTGTGAGGTTTGTTAGAAAACATCAGAGAACAAACCGCTTAATTAAGACCAAGGTTCAGGTTATGAAAAACAATATCGCATTGAAAATGTAGCTGTTTAATCCATCATCTGCTCGGAGGAATACAATGGCACATCTCTAAACTTACCAAGACATGTCCATCAACCCAAGCAGAGTGCAAAAGGACAGTATTTTTCAGAGAAACAGGTCGAATTGGATCAGGGTTTAAGGTAACCCTGCAGGAGCTGCGGATTTCCACATCTCAGGTGGAAAAACCTGTCTTCACACAAACACGTTTCATAAAACTTGGTATATATGGGAATGATTAGAATAAAAAACATTGTTAAAAACTTTGAAGTAAAACCATGATTAAAACACAGCAACCACATAGAAAAAACATGTAAGCTAAATGAAATGATTTAGCTTACCGTATTTTCTGCACTTTAAGACACACCACATTATAAGGCGGAGTCTAAATTAATGCTAATAGTCTTAAAAGTGTTTGCATTACATCCTGTAATGTCCATTTGTTCTATGTGTGAGCTATTTTTCAAAGAAGTACACATTTCTTCTTCAGTTGTGTAAAAATATGAAATACTAAAAAATAATTGCAGCTATACTAGTATAGGTTCTGTAAAGTATCTCTTCCCCACCATCTGAGATGGCGGCGCCTTCACCAAGTCAGCAAAGTAAACTACCATCCATGGATACACTACCCCAATTCTGAAAACTAATTTGTTTGACAGTGAGGTACAATGATTTAGATTTTCCTCTGGAGTGCCTGGTATTTTTTCCTTTTAAGTTGAAAATATTATTTAAATGTCTGATCCATTCATCAAATAGAGGTCAAACTTACTGAAAAAAATAGTATTGTAATGGATCTAATAAAATACAAAAACAAAAACAAAGAAGTGATTGTCTTGCATTCTTCACTTAAATGAAAATTATTGGTTACTTCAAGCAAAAGTAAAAGTCTGCACAAGTGTTGGATAGTGATTAAGAGAACATATTTTTGTGGTTTTCTAACATTAATTTCATATCTGGAAAACCTTAAGTATACCATGTGATTTCAATTATGAAAGCAATAAACTGTTCCTTCCACTGTTATTGGTATCCGTGGTAAACATGTGGAAATCAAATAAATTAAATAAATCATTTTATGCAATAGCACTCAAAATGGGTCCAACCTATATTTTGGCAGCATTTATTTTTTGGAAAAATTGACTCAGTACAGTTAATTGTACGATTGAGTCATACATTGTTCTTTTTACATAAAAGCAAGTATGTATGCAATAAATAGATGTCTTCCACAACATGTGCATTAGTTATATATTCCTTTTCTCACGTGTTCACACAAATAATGCAATCTAAACTCGCAACTGATGCCATTCTCTCACCATTTGTGAAACTAATAAGTTATGTACAACACCTGCTGAGAAACAGGAAACAGCTAAACTCTATAAAGAAAACATACATAAAAACAACAACTAAGTTTTAATACTGAAACAAAAAATCTGCGTACTGAGAAACCTCTGAGCCACAGTGACTGTGTGCTGGTATTTATGGGCCTTAGAGGCTATGATGGAAGGGCTCTAATGAGGCACAGAGAATGAAATATGAAAGTTTCTAATTAAATAGATAGACCCCTTAACTATCGTCAAGGTTGTTTGGTCCATTATCTGAGTCATGTGATCAGCAGTGACCCGACCCGCTAAGGATTTCACTTGTGCTGAAACTGTAGAAGGTGGATTTACTCTTCAGACAAACACACACACACACACGCACGCACGCACGCACGCACGCACGCACGCACGCACGCACGCACACACACACACACACACACACACACACACACACAATCCTATAACACAGACCTGCCGATACATCATATACATCATCTCCCACTTCAGTGATTTTATAGTCTCCACACTTTTGACATCTGTTACCCAAGCATAGAGCTGGAAGTCTTTAAGAACCCCTTTAAGAGCAAATGTTCAATTTATTAAACACAAAAGAACTAAAAAATAACAAGGAAGAAGAAAGAAGCTAAACTAAGAAGAGAGAAATTGAGAGTAGATGGACATGTGTTAGAGATGAGGCGAGTCTCCATCCAGGACTCTCCTCTGGTGCGGTTCATGAATGTCTAAGCACCTTGTTTTCTCAGACCAGGTAAATATGTATAAAAGACCATGCTCTTTTCATGCACAGAGGCCTTGGACAAAGAAACCTGGGGCCTGCATATTGCTCAGCATTAAGCAGACATTCATTGTGTGTGGAATAACTACAGCCCTTGCTTGAATTTTAATCATGGGGTTTATTAAGCACACTGGGACGTTTTTTTCTTCCTGGATGTGGTTTTAATGATTTGTCCAGCGTGCCTCTTCTGCTGTAACCACTGGGTCTTAAGGTGAAAGTCACAGAATAAAGAAATGTGTTCTCATACAAAATTTAGTTTATTAACTTTTCTATCCTTAACTGTGTGTCACAGGATTTTATGCACTCTATAGGTTTATGGCTTTGCCTTTACTTGTGTGTAAATATTTTCAAAAAATTTGCAATGACACATGCACAACTATTTACAGCGCAAATGCATTCATATGGGTTTGATTTTTGCCGATTTTTTTTATTATTGCAACAACAGATAATTGTATTTTATTTACATAATTACTTGACTTACGCAGGCAATTGGTTGCACTAGATTTTATTTTTACTTTTAAGACTTTCATTCTTTCTATTCTACTTTACAGTTACGCCCTACTTTGTGCTGCTCCATGCAAACAGAAAAGAACAGGAAAGTAACTTGCAGTTCAGGGTTGTGATACGAAAAGTCAAACAAAAAAAAGACAAAAGAAAGTTAGATTTGCCATTACCCTTTCTAAGTAATTTCTTTATTCTTGGTCCAAATTACACTAGTTCAATAACATGTTACCACTTCAATCCCATGCAAACCCATTCATCCCAACATACCTGTTTGAACATGTAAAGGAAACGTTTAGATTCCAAATTTTCTCTTCAGGTATGGTTTAGATATTTTCTGACTTGTTCAAAAAACAATGGAGAGTGAACATGTTTAAGTTAAACTAAAGGCCCATTTATTAACAGTAAACAATAGATTTAATTATTATTTATGTTAACATATAACATATATATGTTATTAACTTAAATATCCCTTAAATAACTATCCATGCTGACCATATCAAAACTTACCACGAGGGATAACACACTCATATTCTTTTAAGGTAAGTAGATTATAGAAAATTCCTTTACGTAAACTGTTTTCAAAGTAGATATTAAACACTAAAAGGGTGGCAGACGGCTTTCTTTTGTACCTGAAAATATAGGGTACAGAAGAGAACAGAAGCTCAAAAACAAACAAAGCTGACCAGACCCATCCTATACTCAATTTACTGTTTTGTTTTTCTAGTTTACCTGAAAAATAATTTTTTATATTTGAAGAACGGAAACGTATGAGATCAGGACTAAAACACTACCTCATACACAGGAACAATTATAATTTGTCCAGCACTACCTGAGGGATGCTGAGCTTCACTTTATCACAACATAGGTCTAAAAAGTTGGACAAAACCTGATCAATGTGTCATTGTCAGTAAGTTCCTGTCACTCTGGAAGCTCACACCTTCACCTCGTCCTTCTCTTTTCTGTTTTCCCTCCAGAGGTTTGAGCCTGATTGGATTTTGAAAGAGGAATCAAATAGAGGTCAAACAGGCCTTGAGGAGGGTTTTCATTTCTGTTTGTTTGTTCGTTTTTTGGGCCGGGTGTATTTTTGTTGCCACAAACCTTTTATTCAATATTTGGAACATCTTTAAAGAAAATTAACTTATGTTGTCTTGTAACATAAGTGAGCAAAACATCCTATAAAGAAATAGCTTCTGAAGTAAATACCAGCTAATTTTATCATATGTATGTATATAATAAGCATGGCACCCTCAGGTATTGCAGGTTATATCTAAAATCAATAAGTTAGAAGTAACTTTAAGATATTTTTGACTACAGGTATAAGAATACACCCGTCTCACGAGACCAAATAATATAATAGATTTAGCTAAGAGTTGGACATTTCTGCAATATGTTTGAGAAATCTAAACATTATTGTTTAAAAAATTAGTAAGTATGTAAAACATCTTATTTATTCAAATATAATATGTAATTGGATCATTCAGTATATTTTGGGATGTATGTTAGTTAATTTTTTTATGCAGGGACTTTCTTTACACTAACTATTGGTAAAACGGGATTCAATCATACATTTATACATAAAAACAACATCCCACAGAGCAGTGAATAGTTTAAACAGGCAGCCGAATATGATATGATATAAAATAATTTTGAATTGAGATATTGTGCTACTGCTTTCCTTAATTGTAGTTGAAAGGTGTGATGTTGCCATATTGCATGTTGGAATATGCAAACTTGCCCCTTGAGCTCCAGTTGTTGTGTGATTTGAAAGTATGTGGATGATTAGAAGTTGCTTGTTTTTTTTGGTTCATGCAATTCAAAGAAGAATTTAGTGAAGACTGATACGTTTGAGATTTGGTCTGTCAAATATTTTAGGGAGAAATAGAGGGCTTGAATTATATAGGGGGGAAAATGTTTTCAGTTTAGCCGTTAGTGGTGTTTATGTCTTGTCTGTTGTTTTTATTCTCCTTAGTAGGATATATCAACTGCTGTAAAAGTTTGGAAAATTGAATGTTACTTAGTAATACTACTGTTCTCTTTTAGTGCGATAAGACAATACAGGAGGGCAACCTCTGATCAAGATCAAAGAACATTCCCAAATATCCATGCTTTGTGATAACTATTTTTCCACATATCCAATAAAACAATTAAAAGCAGTTTGCCCTGCAGACTTCTATTTGGAAAGAAATATTGTTGCTCTTCATTATTACAAGGTTCCCTTACTCACATAGTTATCACCCATTAAACTCTGTCACAAAATACTGTGCATTTACTAAGTTTGATTACGCTGTGACTCGTCAGTTTTGAAGCTGTTGGATCCCACCATACAATACTAACAGAGGCCGCTGCATCTTGGTTAAACCTATGCTGAGCTATATAAACACCATGAAGTCAATTAATTTCTAGCTTGGAACCGTTGTGATGCAGACGCCCCTCCCTCCTCTCTGATTGATCGAGTGGATTTCTTGGACGAGATGGCGAATCAACAGATATGCTGTGAGCAACGATCATTTTCAATTTTCTATATTTCATCTTAGGGAAAAATGCCATCACAATTTGACAATGCACTGTACAAGAAAAACATGAGGCGATATTAACATATTAAAGTCAAAAAGTGAATAAAAAAAAACAAAAAAAACTTTATGGTAAGAAAACCAAATGTACATTACATGACAGATCTATCTTTAGTTTATGTTTTGGAATAACCTCTAATGCATATTGCACATGACAGGCAGGCGGAATGTGAAGGTCACAGTAGACTCTATGTATGTTTTTGACATGTGTTTGCAGTCGGGATCCGGATTTTTGCTTTTTTGAACATCATCATTCTAAATGCACGACGCAAAGAGGCGAATAATTATGTCACTCAGAACCATCAGTCCTGCACGCTTGGGTCACTCTATTGTTCAACCCCCCCACCCCATCCCTCCATTCTGTTTTATTTTTATTTTTTTGGTCCTTTGGCCAGAGTAATGATTTGCAGAACAAGGAAAAAGATGTCCCTTTCTAGAAACCGACCGCCGATTTCTTTCCAATGTTTTCTGTTTAAAGCAAAAATATATATCAGTGTTCTCAATACCGTTTCAGGACAACTGAAATGTCTTCTCTTTCTGTTTTCAGCTGACAGATGGAAGATAAAGAGCAAGAGTAGAGAAGCAAAGATACAGGATATGTGGGGAAGCAAGTTGTGAGTGACTGAAAGCCTTTTGGTGAGGGAAGGTGGGGTGGGCAAACCGTGAAATTGCTCCAACACAGGCGACACCGCTGCGCAAACTGTTTCCAGCAGGGCCTCAGCCAGTCCTTCATAGTAGGAACACCATCACCCCCTCCTCCACCTATTCTACTGCCCCACAAACATTCAGCTCCCAAACACCAGACCCCCTCCTCCTGTCTGTCTCCCTCCTTTTTTTTCAGGTCTGTTGCACACGGGGCGGAAAAGATCGTATTTATCACCTGTCAGCATTTGGCAGCCCTGAGTTACGCGACGCAGGACAGCATAAAATTATCATACACAGGCATGAAATTACAAAACCGCCCGGGGACCCCACAACAAAATTATTTCCCCCCCCCCCAAAAAAAAAAAAGTATGGAGGGTGTTTAGTAGTGAAGTGATGGGGTGACAGGTGAGAAGTGGAGGGTGATAGACACAGGCTTGCAGGAGCAGAGATGTGTGAAGTGATGTGATAGAGAGGGAAGCTCCAAGAGGACATATTGGCGAAACTGTCCTTCACACTCAGAGAGACACAAAAAAAAGGCAACACTCAGGTGAAGTGGAGGAGATGGCTGCACCTTTCTGGTCCAACGTAGGGGTCAAATATTTATTTGTTGTTGTTTTTTTTGTCCCCAACAAATAAGGATGACTCAAATCAAATTATTTCTACCCATCGTACGTCAATTTTATGGTAAACTATACAAACTGTTGCGTAGGTTTCATTTCTTTCAGTTATAAAAACCCATAATTTTCTTAAACTAAAAACCTTAAATCTGTCAAATTCTTTATTTGAATTGTAGACATAGCTTTTTAGAGACGTATAACCTCTTCATATTGGTTCTAGGTAGGATTCCCCTCTTGATAGGCTGAATCTAAATGAGTCTAAAATAATGTTGTTGTTTTTTGTTTTTTTTGTTTTTTACAATCATTACATTAAGCTTTTTTCTTAATGTATGATGTATGACCAATGTTCCTATTCTTGAAAACTGGGAAATAACAAAATAAAAGAAAACAATTGTACTGGCCCTGGCATTTTATTTTATTTTTTGTAGTTTTAATGAGAAGTTGTCTTCTTGTTGAGTAAAATAACATTTGGTAATTCCAAATGTTTCCAGTTTGGTAATATAAGTGTAGGATGCAGAAATGGGGTGTGTAAACAGTTATTGGTCCTATATACTTATATACTTAAAGAAGAAGAACAATTTTTGCCACCTAAGTACACATGAAAAAGACGTTCTTAGTATTTTTTGGTCATGTGACAAAAGTTATAATTCTTTGTCTAAAACAACCATTATAATTAATACTAATTAGATTTTTTGATAACCCATTTATACTGCGAAACATCAGACAAGCATACAATGATTTTGTGACTATTAAATATGAAGAAAATACAATTACATTTACACCTGGGAACACTGTGATTTAAAATATGTTAATTGGGAAAAAATATATTTCATTGCCTGTTTTAAAATACATACAAAATTCTAATTTAGGAGATTTTTCCCTCACCTTACACCAGAAACTAAACTAAGATCCCTGACACATCTTTGAAATACAGTGTTAAAGTCTAAGAATGAGGGGCAATGGGTAAAATGGATTCTGTCTTTGTAGAGTCTTCTGCTCTGAGAGTGTAGGAGGGAATGGCATTGAAAAAGGATGAGGTGGCTTTCCAAAGGCCCACCGTAATGCTGTGGGTATACTAAATGCTTCATTAATGCCACACACAGGAAACGGAGGGTCAATATTTATAGACCCTGCACAGAGCACTATGTAGATACAGGATCTATTGGCTTGCATTCTGTGGAGGGGAATCAAATTAAGTCAACGAGGGACTGGAGTTTTACTCGCGGTCTCTTTTGCTCGATGAGACGGTCAATTTCCCAACGATTGCTAGTGGTGGCGAGCTGCCACAAGCTTGACCCCAAATCTGTGGAGAAGAAGCAGGCCTGCAGAGATTAGGAAGTCTGTGAAGGTGGGAATATAAATTAAGCCATCGCATATTTTTAGCAAATGTTAGATGTTTAGCAAAGAGTTACCGTGCCATGCGCAAGTATTAATACTACCCTAAGGTTTTTTCTGTTTTGTCAAGTGTTGCCTAAATTATTGTTTAAGTCTTTATCTCTGATGTCCCATAAAATAATCCTGTTCGTTCAGGTGCCTCCTGGTTATTAGTTTATGCAATCTCATTGTAAATCAAGTTGTTCTGTATAGGCTTCAGAGGTTTCTTACACACCCTTGGTGAATAAACTACACCATGATACTTCTCTTTATGGGTGTCAAAAAACATGTTTTAGTACTGAAACTTTAAGATGTCTTTGTTTCAGCTCACCTGAATAAAATAAACATGCCATTAATTAGGACTCTATAATACTTTCTTTTACAATAATTCAGGTATTTTGATTTGTATGTCTTAGACCAGAAACGCATCAAAAAGTCAGGGAATCTGTAGAAAGGCTTGAAAACTGATGTTCGCAAATATGCCGAGATCCAACTAAAGATGGGCCATTCTCACTAAAGACTGTATCTGTAGTGGAAAATGGTTCTACAAGTTATTGACTCGGGGAGCTAATTACAAATGTCCACCACGTGTTTTTAATTTGTGCAAATATCTTTCTTTTATTTGTTCCTCAGAGAGTCCAGTGGGAGGTACTCCAGGAATATGTACCTGGTCCCCTCTAACAGGCCGTAGGGTCCCTTTCGTACCATTGCCACAACTGGATCTGAATTAGCGACAGTAAATTGGGCTTGCTTTGGCTGAGAGTTGGACTGCACCAAGGTTACTCTTCATCGTGAATGCTAGTCAGAATTTGTATGGACAGAATTTCTCGGTAGAGTTAAAGTTTTGAGGAGGTCCGTTTTGGTTGCCTTTGGATCAGGTCTCTGGATCTACAGGTAGGTGTCCTGCGTTTTGGTGCACATCCCATCGGGAGTTAATCAAGGACACGTTGAGTGACTCATTTTCTCAGATGGGCATCTTTGCTTAAACTGCTGCCAGCTTGATAAGTGAAAGTTGATGGAAAGAATGGATGGGTGGATGATTTATTTTTATTTTTTTGAAATAACTAAATGAACACTGTTTCATTTTAATTTACACATTTGCCTAGCCCAACCCTAATTTAATATATAGGTATTTATGGTTGTTTGAAGGGTGTGAATACTTTTGTATGGCACTGTCTATTTTCTTGGTTTATTTACTCCTTAGCTAAAACAAATCATCTCACTTTTCTAAGCCCTCAAATAAGGCAAAAGCTCACAGATTTCTCTGATCAGAGAAAATAAAATAACTTTCTCGACTCATACTGTGAAGCATAAGAAAGCTGTAAAGTAAATAGTTGTGGCGTGCGCAGTGAAAGCAAGGGTGAGACTCAGTGTTAAATTAGCACAAAATGAGGGATGAGGAAGAAGACGAGAGAAGAAGCCTGGTGTGTGTGTGCATTAGAGGGAGAAAAAAGTGAAGGTATTGCCATAATTCCTGTGCGTCGGCACGGCTGTTAGGAGCTCAGGTGGTTGAGCGTTTGCCCTGGCCAGGCCTCATCAACGTGAAGGGCGATCTCATCCTTTCTGCATCTCTCCTCTCCTCTGCTTGATTAATTGGGTTCCAAACACGCCGTTGGAATACGTAATGCGCCCCTCACCACGATGCCCCCTCCTGAACACCCCCAACACCCCTTCCCCCCAACATGCCTCACCCTCCTTTCCTTCTCTGTCTCTCTCCTCCATTTCCCACCCATTCTTCATCTCAGAACCGCTCTCATTCTCATTCCTGCCCTACCTCTCCCCATCTCTGTGCTCGCTGGCAATCTCCAAAACACATTAGCATACACTTGGCATTCCAGACAGGGAAAGAGGGGAGGGAGAGAGAGAGAGAGAGAAGGGGGGGGGAATATGAAAAAACAATTTAACAATAATAATGACGCTGATGATAAAATTAATTATGCCCAGGGATGGAGGATGAGAAAAAAAGAGAAGAAGCCCTCAGCAGCAGTCGCTCACTTAATTTGATTCTCAGACGCTGGCGGATATCAGGTGCCATTTGACAAGTAGACGCAATGAGTGTGTACTGCAAAATATCTACATTGTTATGAATGTGTGTGTGTGTGTTTCAGCTGTAACTTGCAGCAAAGTTTCTTCAACAAAAGATGACACTACAAGCTCCCAAAACCTTACACAGGGAAGTTCTTTTTTCTTCTCTTGTGGCATGTGCTATCTGTGACATTTTTGGTGATGGCAATGCTGCTGCCAGAACTGCAAATATACATGAGGGCATGCCAGCCCACCCACATCTTTCGTGAACTCCCCTCCATAAAGGCTGGAAATGATAATAATCATAAAAAAAAGAAAATACATTTTGCTTTTCAACTGCAAACCACATCAGGAGCCAGCATAAGAATGTAACTCTGCTAACATGTTGCTATGAGTGATGTCACCATCATTTACCAAATGTAATTTTTTCACTGCATGTTTTTATTTTCTTAGTCTTCAAAAACGCATAGCAACCTCCCCTGGGACTGTGATTGACACATAAGTACAGGCGTTAGGGATAGTAGTCAAGCATGACTAGCTCTCTTGGGGGGTGGGGGTGATGGAGTTAGCATTTTGGAGTATTTTCTTCCATAACTACCACTCTAGTGATGTCTTTTGTAGAAATACAGTGTTTCCCAATTGCAGTAACTCATCTCATTAGAAGAAATGGTGGGCTCATGGTGGGTGGGTTGTTTTTCAATCTCCCCCCACATCTCATGTTGGATTATTGCGACTGTCATCATGGATGTGCTGTACTCTGTGTCCCATTGTGATATTATTCTGGAGCTTTTCAATTCCAGTTGTCTTTTCCAAGCATAATTACAAATGTGTAAAGGTTCAGTATTTAAAAACAAAATTTGTATCTTTGTTATCCAGGGAACCTTTCTGGTTTCATTTATTTTTCTCCATAGTTGGTGTGTGTAAAAGGAAAACCAAGCAGGAGAAAGAGATGGTTGTGCTGGGTTGGGGGTACTTGATGGAAGTAAAAGAGGGCAGAGACCAGAGGCTGCATTGATTTAATTTGTGGTGGTTTGCATGACAGCGAGGCATCCCTTTTAACGATCACTAAATTGTTTTCTGACAGAACCCCACCAAGCAATCCCCCCCCCCTCCCTCCCTCCGACATTTGATTTACATATGATCTTTAAACACCACCGAGGCTGTGCTAGCTATTTGGTTATCATTCAAATCACTCTCCTCTCTGTCACACTCTGGAATAGGTCACTCTCCTTCTACCAGCTCCAGGGAGAGGAAGAAGAGAGAAGCAAGAGGTGAAAAAGGAGGAATGTATAACTAATGAAACAGATTGATTAAGAGCCTAAATCAATTGGTTTGCAGCCTGCAATGAAGATCTAGTGCTTAATTTAACATGGTCCCTGCAAGTCGGGGCTTTAGCACCAGAAAGGGGGCTGAAAATCTAATTGGTATTAAATTAACTCATTTATAGAAATGTGTGCATTTAGGACATACATTTACCTGGTTTAAATGACAAGTTCACCTGCAAATGTGCATTGCCTTGCAAATCCTGCATCTAGAGAAGTGGGAGCAACACATCTGCACGATTAAAAATGCACCTGAATGGGAGAGGCAGTACAGATGGAGTTAAAACATATAATTTGGTAAAAGATTTCAATGTAGATGTTGGCCTACCAAACTGACATTGATCAAGGTTTCAACACCTCCCAAAGTACTTAAATTAAGGAAGCTAACAGCGTCAGTTTCTTTACCAGTACTTTGGACTAACTGGTGCACTGTCTTGTTGAGTAAATTGTTAAAGGACTTCAACAGATAGTTAACGCCTCTTCAAAATACTTAGGATCTACCTTCTAAAGCAGTGCAATTTCATCAGTATTTTCAAATGTTTGGCAAAAACATGTATTAAATGGATGGACTTCAGGTGTACTCCCCCAAATGTAGTGTGATACCCCTTTCAAATTTAACAGGCCATGACAAAATTAGAAACAATTCTCCCCTGGGGGCATTAACAGATTCTGAAAATCTGGATTCTAAGCTTTTCAATGATGTCAAACAAATACAAATCAAGTAAGAAGGAAGAAGTTATGGCTATCTAAATGTTGGCACTGTGGTAACAACAATAGTAAAAAAAAAACATATGCAAGATTAAATTAATTGTCTCCAAACCAGATCAGCCGGCTGGGGGTGTTAACAAAGGCTTTTAACAAGTTAGAACAAGTTTTTGTCAAAGTTCTATTCATATTGGACTTTTTGGGCTTGATTTATGTTAAAATATTAATAAATTACCGTTTCCGCATTCCAAGAGTTCTTTGTAAAATGAAACTGTATCGAACATCTTTTTACACTGATGCAATTTGTCATTATTCCGATAAAAACAGCTTTGATTTCTTTATCAAAATAATATTTAAACCCTTCTTTGAGCTTCTGTTTATGTGGCCCTGTATATTTTCATAAAATATAAAAATTTTTTGTTATATTTAATTCCAGATTGAATGCAAATAATTATACCTGTTGCCGTGAGGGGCGAGCATAAAATATGAAGAAGGGATCTCAAAAATGAGACTTCAGTCCTATTTTTCAGGGTAAGGAGCTGCTCAAAATAATAGGGTTGTTCATAAATGTCAAATCACTACCCTGCAATATGAGGGATTGCAGAAGATTGTAACAAATATAATTGCAACCACTTGTAACAATGTTCTAAAACTAATGCAACTTCTGACACTCTCCAACTCTCTCTTTATGCATCTAAAAAACTATCTGTGCTTTGTACCCTAATAAAAATTAAGACCATGGAGAATTATCTTCTCTTCTCTCACAGTCTGCTTATTTGCATCGGACCTGGGATGAGGTCACTTTTTCTAGCAGGGAGTTGAACAGCCATGTTTTTCTTTCAAACCTTCACAGTTTGGCTAATAATCATCAACAAAAGCATGTAAATAGCATATTGAGTGTGTTTAGCAAATGTTTTCAAACCCCGGGAATTTAAACAATGAATTAAACAACTATATTATGCCAAATCCAATCATTATTTCCTCATACATAAGCCGTTTTCCTTCTTTTTCCTTAATTTGGGCTCAAGTAACTTGTTCCTGCATTTCCTGTGGCATGATGAAAATGGGGTCAATCTATTACAAACAGACTAGTTGCTCTGCAGCGATGCTTTGCTTAGACTATCAACTTTGTCCTAAAAGTAATGATAGAAAACAAGTAGGTCAAAAGCCTTTTGTCCTTTAAGTATACAGTAAATGAAATACTTATGTTGTTGTTAATAATAAAATAATACATTTTAAATAATCCGTAAATGTGGCAAGAAATACTTTTAAAAAGCAAGATATTTAAGATGTGTTTTATTACCTTAGGTATTGATAAAAGTTGTATGTCAGACCTAAGAGGAGTTCTGCATTTTTGCCTTGCGAGCTTCTATCATCATCCCCTTTGAATTCCCTCAAAGCACACCTCAACTTTGATTCTCCCTAATGCATTTAATAAGCCTGGTTTATTGGAATGAAGGCAGAAGACACAGAGAGATAAAAATTTGCATCTCTTTGAAGAATAAAAGAAGAACACTCTTTCACCTGAGCAGTAATAGTTTCAGAATTTGAGCATGCATATAGAGAGCTATGATGGAGGTAGATTTTCTAAAATTATTTCAATGAACATATAAAACACCTTGACAGACTTGGACAAAGGAGTCTTGCAAACCCTGAAGTTCTTTTGCTTTGAAAGATGGGGGCACACTAGTGTGTCTTGCTGCGGTCTCCCCATGGTTTAGTATGTTTAGAAAAGGATAATAATCGAAAAAGGTTTACCGCAATCTCTAAAAATTGTGTTGCTTTACAAAAGATCCATTTATAGTGTCGTTTTTGACTGTCTTTTCGACAATAAAGCTGCAAAGAGGTTACGTTAAGTTGAAGCCAATTACAGCGGTGCTGAATATGACAGGGTCTTCCTGAACAGCGACACAATTAGGGGCTGATCTTTAAGATGACAGACGTTGCCAGGCAAACCTCTCCCTTTCAAAATGGAGCGGCAGCAAAAACGCACTGACAAAATGACATTATCTGTCTGCTTGTTCTACACTTTGGCTAATGTAAAGTGAGGATCTGACATTAAGAAGACTCATTTAGAATGTGCCGCTGAATACTCTGTAGAGGCTTATTTCATGCAGACCCATTTATTCTAAATGTTAGCTCTAAGACTAAAAACTCTAAGTATCTGAATTGGTTATGACATTTTCTGTCAGTGTTCAGTTTCGCCTGAAAGAGTGGTATTAGAAAAGGGAATTTGTTTAGAATTTGGTGTGAAACTAACAAACAACGGTCTAGGAAGAAAGGCAAGTCATCACCCTCTGCCACCCACAACAATCACTCACAAACTTGGTTCTTTTGTGAGTGGCTTCCACCTTATTGTTACCTTACTGAGGTTGCCTTTTACAAGACAGGTTTTAGTGACTCACCATAAAAGCAATGAGGAGAAACTTAAGTGCACAACAGGGACAGGCCCCTTTAAAGATCATCAACAACCTTCATCAGCCTTTTCCTCTTTCACAGCAGAGTGTGTGGGAGGATGAAAAAGGTACGGTGAGTTACAGAGTGATTGTAAATAAAAAATAAAAGTAACAGTGACAAAAAAAACAACAACTTAAACCTTTTTAATATGGATGTAAGGCAGCTATAGTTTCAACATGTGTTTGTTCACTTAGCAACAGACTACTTGGATGTTGTCCCATTAATAGCACATGTAAAGGCAGCATGTTCTGTCATTTATTGGTAACAAATGCAGTTTTGACTGCTTTCTTTTATCACTAAACCTGTAGATAGAGTCTGAAGTTGCTGTTTCTATAATGCTTTTATAAAAATGCTAGTAGAAACATAAGACAATCATAGATTTTGTGTTTTATGCCCAGACCACAAGGTAACTGGTGATGAGCCATTACAGGTTTTAATTGTTTAGTAAAGATTTACTAATACTGTATTTTCAAATCTATTCATATCATTTGATATGGATCCAAAAGCCTTCTTCAATTTTGAACATTTGCTTGAAATTACAGTTTATTCACTGCTGAGGTCATTAGGACAAATGAATCACATTGGTCTACCCTCTGCTGGAATTAACAGCAAGCAACATGGAGGCTAGTAAAGGGTCCAAGGTTTTTTCTGTGTGAAGTAAAAAATTGTTTGTAATAAACTATTTATATATATTGTTAAATTTTCATTTTAACTGTATTTTTTAAGGTTTTCAGGATTTTTAATATATTACAACTGTTTAGATATAAACAGGGCACAATAATTGCTAACTATTCTTATTAACAGTGTCTGAGAGGGCCGTGCTTATACTTAAGGGTTACTGTGAAAAGAATCCACAATATATTTGGTTAGAACTTAAGCTAAATAAATTGGAGCTTACTCATTATTTCAAAATTCCTCTTAAACACATTTGGTCCACAGTTCATATGGAATGGTGACGAAATTCCCCTAATTTTATTTGTTCTATTTCTTTTTTGCACATTTTTACATGCCACTGTTTTTACTGTTAGTATTTGGTTATATTGACCCTTTTAACTAAATTGTTTTGACACGAAGATATAGTTATTTTTCTCTAAAAAAACAACAGAAAAAACTTTTGTACAGTATATTGGAAACAAATCATCTGTAAATATTTTATACATATGTAGTGTCTTGCTGTTAAATAGGTGAACTTATGTGCTTTAAATATATTGTTAGATATAAATACATAAGCCTTGCCGGGTGGATTTTACCAAAAAAATAAAAATAAAATGTTCTTGCTATTTTCCTGATTATTTAGGGATTCCCAGGATTGGTTGATTTAACCTAAATTACTAGTTTTGTTAATATTTGCCCCCTGCAATTATGCAAACTAAGCTCATTGTTGAACAACATCTCCAGTCAGTCCTAATGTTTGGGTCATTGTTGCTTTATGGTCCAAAGATCTCCCTAACAACACCATAATGCCACTTGTTTTAATTACAACCCTGAGGGTGTGAAGTGCTATCAAATGGCAGGTTGAGATGGGTGATGGGCCACTGTAGGTTTTTATGAAACATGCAGCCACCTCCTCTATTTAGTTTTGATTTTAACGTTTAACAGGTTACGTTTTCCACGCCTGTTTGAAACCAAAAATGTGTACATAGCTCTCTTCAATTGTGTTTTAGTATGCATAATCACAGATGTGTAAATATAAAAAAACACAGATTTTAAAACAATTTGCACAATATGCCAGTTTTTCTTTTATTTGTCATGTTACAGCTAGGTGATACTTTGAGCGGATGAATCGCAGTGTGTGGGTTAAAAAATCACAAAAATGTGAAAAAGTTCAACGTAAATACTCCTGCAATGCACTCTAACAGATCTTTGAATGGCTGATGCAAAAGTTTCAACTTTTAAGTAATGTACAGTTATAAAAAATAAATAAAATCGCACCAGTTTAGAGAGTAAATGTCAAACAAAACAAACAGAAATCAAAAACACACTTTGTTTAAAACTAGTGCTTGTTCAAGCTTAATACATAATAAATGACTGTTTGGGTCATGTTAAACAGGAATGAGTGAGAAATTTTCTTCTGTTTTCATATCTTAAAACAAATTAAACAATAAATAAATAAATAACTTGTGTTTCTGCCTAAAATACATAAAGGGTCTTTTAAATACTTCTAATCTTTGACTCTGGCCAACAAGAAGCAATTTAGCAATTATGTATGCAGTTACTTGCTCCATTAATATTAACAGTAACCTCGATTGTGGGGTATCACACACGTGTATGGATGAATTATGGATTGGAGGAGACTGTCAGCCATTTAGAAGATTTTTACAGCCAATAGTAATACTCTTTGCTCATACATATATATTTATAGAGAGAACATAATGAATGATGCAGAGCAGCATGTGAAGCTATTGAGATGGAAAGCGATAGAGAGAGTGAGGGAGAAGGATGTTATTCCGAGTAGGAGAGTTATCAAAGTGGCTCTATGCATGTGAATGAGTTTATTGATCTCAGCCCAGATCGATGCTGTATTTATAACAGAGTGGAAGGCTGAATCAATGCATACTTAATGTGCAAAGAGGAATGGATGCCGGGGCAGGAGTGCAGGATGAGGGCAGGAGGTGGGAGGGGACAAGGGGGGTTTTGAGGAAGGAGTAGCAGAGACTTGTTAAATAAGCACCCTTTACATTTTCTGTTTACTCAGCATTGCATTAGGAATGTTTCATTGTAGGCTGTCACGTGTCTCTCACATCAGAGCCTGTTATTCTGATGAGCTGTCACTCAGATGTCCATTTGGCAAGCCATGCAAGCACCCTCAAAGGAGTAGCTCAAATAAACGGTTTAGGTTTTACAACATTGTATGATGATGATAGTTAAAAATGCAACTCAAAGACCCTCCACCTTTTCTTGCTTTATCACCATACTGCATCCTGCAGTCCTCCTTTTCATACAGCAGCTGCAAGAGTTGGAGGAGGCGCTCTAGAAAAACCTCCAGACTCTTGTCCCTACATACTGTTAACTTACCAAAATAATTATCATTTAAATTGTTTTACATTTTATTTAATTTGTGTTTTTTGTTGTTTGTTTTCTTTTCTTCTTCAGGATGGTGCTATGCCTGTAAGGGTGAATAATTATGACGTTCCCAAATTGAGACGCATTCTGTAAATGAATAAATCATTCTATAAGCAATCTAATTCAGAAAACCCCCAAAATTAACTGTATATAGTAAAAAAACAATCCAAATCTAAATGAAGAGACCCTATTTTTGAGACACATGCTCCATCTTGTTATGTGGTTTATGTCATTTTAACTTTATACGCACTTTTTGCACTTTGCAGTTGGGCAAAGCTGATCAATTGAATAAGCAAAAAAACACTCGTAAGACACAGCAAATACAGATTGTAAGAGAAAATTCTAAGTGTGTCAACAGGTGACTGATCTAATGAACCCAACTAAAGTTTATTTTAGATCAAACTTGCTTTTAGATGCAGCCCAGAATGTCCCTGCAAGTTTTACCTACTTTGACAAACACAAAAGCCAAATTCCAAGTTATGAAGTTTTCTTTTTTATTTTTCTCCCAATACATTTTAAGCTGGTGGCCAGAGCGGAGCTGCAGACACCATATGATGTCGAGGTTCTTCGATTCAAAGTGCTCCCATAGAACGCATAATATTTTACAGCTTTCTCCTGGCTGGGAATTTCTTTGCTAAAATCACCCTTTTGGGTGTGATGTAATTTTTGAATTTTATAGCAACCTACCGAAGACTGGAGTATATAAACACTGTCTGTTTTAAACACAAAAGCAGGTGGACACATGCACGTATGTGCACAAATACAATAAAACAGGCAGCTACTCAAGGTTCAAGACTATAATGTTTCAACACACTGCCTTAAACTGAAGTGCCAAACACATTTGACAGCCGATTGGAAAAATTAAGGGTTTGTTAATAAAAAAATTAAAAGACAACTCATAGCTTTAGTAAGAGCTAAGCTTCAGTATAAATCCAATACTGACAAGTGTGTTTAATGTAAACTCCTAGAATAGTTTTTACTGTAAATTACGTCTCGTCTAATTATAACGCAATGTAACTCCAGCCTTGACCAGTAGTACGATGTCCATGCAACAGATCCAGATTATGTGTGTTTTAAATTGACCTGGAAGCAGAGAAGTGCCTTGAGAAGTCATCTAAGCTTTCGTTAAATGGTTCTAGTGGAGGTGAAGCGTCTGGCCATCTAGCAGGTGCTTAACCGAAATGACTATTTCTCTGAGATTTACGGCTTACTAAAGACTACCAAGAGGGTTCATGGAAAGCTTATAGGGGCCAAACACACTCAGTTTCCACTGAGTGGTAATTTTAAGTTTAATTTGAGTCTGATCAAATTCTGGGTAAAATACTTGTAAAATGTTTCAAAAGCTTTACAATAAATTACTGCTTTATTGCAGAAGCATAATTTCACCCTGAATATTTTAGAGGAAAATAGTGAGCACATTTATTCATTGAGGAAAAGGATTCAAAATTGAAAAAGTAACTAAGGCAGCTGAACATGGTTTTATGTAACAGCACTACTAGAGGTAAATTTGTTAAAAATAATTTATTCAATCAACCAATGTACTTAAACTAAAGTAACAATTTAAAAAAAGCATATACAGCTTTAATAAACTATTAAACAAATACATTTTAAGGCTTTAAAAAAGGCTTATTAGGATGTGCCTGTGTCCAGGCATGCACTTTGTTAATAAATTATGTTGGCAAACCAAATTGGTACAATATAGTAATATTAAATATAAACCCATCACATATAAAGAATGAGTCTTCTATTCTTAGCTTTGTCCAGATGCGTTATAATACAAGCTATTTCTTTAGGTTTTATTTGGTACTTTAAAAATGTATTGGGGTAAATAGGACATAGCCAGAACTTCTTCTGCAAACCCACTTCTGGGAAGTTTAGAGCTGGGCTGTTTTTTATTAGATACAACTTACAAAAAAAGTAGGGTGGAAAGTACTCTGAAATATTTTAAAACTTAGGTAGTGTTGCATACTTGTAGAAGAGGTCTGAGTGTAAGGAAAGCATGATTGTTTCCAAAAATGAGCGATGCTGCATATGTGCTTGTCTGACAGTCCTTGGCCTTGACTTTGAGGCTTAGTTCTGGGTGTATGCCTTTTATAGTCCTCCCTCTATTTGAAAGCCACATCTTAAAAGCAAACATCTCTCCCTTTCTGTTCAAGTGCACCATCCAGGTCTTCAGTCTCCTGCTCAGGCTGGCGTTGCTCCAGGACCAGCATCTGCTTTCTGCGTCCTGAGCCTCATCCAGAACCCAAAAAAATCCCTCCTCTAGATGGAATGTTTCTTTTCAAGGGGAAAAAAGCTCCCTGCAAACTCTGCTGCAGTATTCAGGCAGTTTACAGCCCGAGACGTGATAAGCTGTTCATTATGAAAAGACCTTTCATAACAACGAGTGCTTTCACACACTCAGTTGAATAAGAATTGGCATGTTCAATAAGCCATCAAAGTAATACTTAATAAAAAATCACAATAATACTGTATTATCATGAGACAGTACAAGCAGTGGATTCCCCTCTGTCTGTGTACTGTCAAACCACGCTTCCTGTTGCAAATTACATAGTAACACCTCATGTTCAACACTAAGTACACTCAATATTCAATTACTTCTTCCTGCAAGGTATTGATACTGTAAAAGTGGTAGCAATGTGTCATTTAGCCTGCTGTCATTCCACTTCACACAATAAACCTTTAAATGTCAAGCAGAAATAAACTCAAATCAGCCTCTGCAGACACACACAAGTTTGCGCAACGTCAGACCTTCCTTCCATAGCTCAATTTAGAGCCAAATATTAAAGCAAATGCACAGCATGAAAAGTGAGCGCGTAGTTACAGGTGAAATATGAATGTTCACAGTGTCCGAAATTTTTCATCAATCTAAAACATTTCATCATACTTCATAGACATACACACGAACCCTGTTGTATAAGTCAATTCAATTAGTGGATAACCCTAGAAACAACATAAAAGTATTGTTGTGTATCTTCTTAGTGCTACTAGTACTACGAGGTTACAACCAATTTTAAGATTGGGATTCGATGCGACAGACCAATTAAAGACACTATAATTTTTGAATGGGGATAACATTTGTTTTTAAATGTATTTCACAGTTGTAATTACAGCTACAAGTCTAATGGATTATGTCTGCTCAGCTTTGTTCATCTGGAAGTTATTGTTATTTAAATGATTGTATCTATGAACATCAACTATTAACAGTTTTTCCAGGTTTTCAGTTTGATTCAGGTCTGTAACACTTTAACACATGTACGTCATGTATGTGATGCTGGAAAACAAATTTCTGCTTTTCTAAGCCTTTCTGCAGCTCCATAACAGCTTTTCTATCAAGATGATTCTCCGTTCTTTCATTAATTACCTCTGATCAAAGTTCAAAATATTATTTTGTTATCCACATCTTCTGTACAGTTTAATAGAATTTAATGTCAGTTTTTCCGATCAATGACTTGGGCAGAGGTGGAATTGCGTGAAGAATAAGTGATTTATTTAGGGAATAAAAAATGAACAGAACATAAACCGGGCCAAGAGGTAAAGCGGAACTAACCAGGGAGAACTCGGGACTTGAACATAAACAGAAACAAATGGATGATAACAGAAGAGAAAGGCGGGAACTAAGGATTGTGAAAAGAACAAAATAATGGAAATAAACAAACTGCCAGATAAACTCAGGAAGAGAAAATAAACAAACAAACAAACTAATAGAAATAACGAGAATTGCGAGGGGAACCAGAGGCAACGCGGAGCAAATCACTGAGGAAATAAACTATTAAAAAACAACAACAACGGGGGACGCGAGGGAAACTGGAGACAACAAAGAAACAGGATTATAAAGGAAATAATTAAGATGGGGAATGGAGGGAAATGATCGAGGAGAGAGACAGAACCAGTACAGAGAACCAGACGAGCAAGAGGGGAAAAGCTTACTGGGAGACGCTGGATCGTCCGTTTACGTTACCTCGCCTCATCGTCTCTGTGCTCCATCTCCTGCCAGTCCTCACCCTCTCCCAGTAAGCTTTTCCCCTCCTGCTCGCCTGGTTTTCTGTGCACCTAATCTCTGATTTACCCTGAATTTATTTACACACATCCGGATGTTAAAAATACTAAAGCGCATTCTGCAGGACCTTGGTTGCACTTGATATTGTTTGGTGGTCCAAAGCTTGTTTAGATTGAATTGCTACATTTCGTAAAATTGCACACCTCTCAAAGGTATTCAGATTTCTTCTGGTAAAAAACAATACTTGTATCATTTACCCTTTACTTCAAAGCCTTCCCAGTAACCTTGTATAGATTGATTACATAAAACCCCAAGAAATAATGGATATATTTTTGGTTGTAACCAGGAGTGAAAGTAGTTCTAAATTCTTACAGTGTCTCCTTACAACAACAGTTTCTAGTGAAAAATAAATGGTTTGGTTAAGTTTGTAGTGTTCATTTACACTACATCATCAAATGTAGTCTGAATTGTTAAATTGTCAGGGGAAACATTTGAAGTTGTTGCGTAAATGAAAAGAACATTTCACCAGAAAACGTAGTGGTGTGAATAGGGTCTTGGATTCCTCAAAATCCTCATCAGCTGTTTATTTGATTTTGTCAGGTAACGTTTCAACCGCATTTTCACTGTGTCTTCTTTTGAATAAAGAGGTTCCCCGTGTTTTTATGTACGATTTTTTTTATTGAACAGAGACATTAAACGTAATGGTGCACATTTTAAATGTTAGCCGGTGACAAAAGCCTCAAGCCCTGAGACGGGTATGTCTAATTGTGTTGTGATCTTCAGCAGTCCACCAGATAAGCACCACAATATGGCAGGTCTCAGGGCTGTAGATAACAGTTCAGAGGGGAGAGAAGCTAAACAATTGAAGTCCCAGCATAGCATTAACAATTAAGAAACAATATGAGAATAAATTATGTTTTGAGATTGCTCAATGCACACAGATCTGACCCAAAGTAAAACCGTGACGGCTTCCGAATGATGACAATGAGAATCCAAGATGGGACCTTGGGAAACCCAGTATGTGATTCTTGTCCTAACACAGAACGTCCTGTTTAAACAAGTCAATTGCTGTACACGAAACTAAATTAATTGTCCAGTAATATACCATGACCCAGCATTGTTGATCATATTGTCCATTAACACCAGGACTGTTGTTTCACAGTTTGCATTTATGCAAAGGTCTTTAAGCACATTGACAGGGGTAGCACCAGTCCTGTGGTGAGCAAAGAAACCTGACTAGAATATTTTCGAAACATTTGTCAATGTATAGAATGTCTTAACTGCTGAAACTGCTTATTCAATAATTCTGTTTATAATTGGAAAGTTGCAGATTGGCTGTAATTCTGCAATAGCTACTTGTCCAGATTTTTCATTTTCAAGAATGGCTTCGTTTGGGGTGTAATATTAAAACATAAAACCGCATTGGAAACAATTTGCATTGATGTGTATTACTTGTGGTAATAATTGATTTCATAAAGCATATCAAAACAGCAGGATGGGGGGTGAGAACTGGAAGATCTGAGCAGCTATGCATGGCTGACAACAGACTTCTGATGTACGGCTTAGCAAATTTCAATAAGTGTGAGAACGGCCTAAGCCAAAGCCCAGAAACATTACTGTTTTTTTTAATTTGTCAGGTAATTTGTTACAATGTGATTGAAGAAACTCCTCATGTAATTGGAAAGAGTCAATCTATGAGTGAAGAACGGGTGTAGATGGATGAAGGCAGTCAAGAAGATGAAGGTGAGGTGTCTGGTGGGGGAAGGGGTAACAGAGAAAGAGGATGCCAGCATGTTTAACACATATGGGAACACAGGAGCAGAACTATGCATAAGCATGCCGAAGAAAAGATAAGACAAAATTCAATAGGTTTGTGAAAGTGAATAAAACGTTACTGCACAAATATAAGACTGTATAGAGAAAAGACCTTCAGGTGCGTGAATGACCCCAAGATGCCAAAATGTCTTCAGTTAAAAGCTGAGTATCTGTTGGAACCGCTGTCCTTCACAAATCACAAAACATTTTTATTGTTGTTTATGATTTCCTTTGGATTCCCTGGGGTAAATGACAGGTGTTTTATTTTTAATTTTTTTATTTTTTGCATATAATTCATTCCAAATGCTGTTATCTGGATGGTGTTGATTGTAATCAGAGGGACAGCGATGCTGGAGGCCTTTTTCCTTCTAGTAACGTCGGGGGGATGTCTCGAACCAGCAGGAAGCCTCAAAACGGTGAATTGCGTTTATCCAATCAGAACAAAAACATGCACAGACTAACACGGCATACAGCACGTTCGTTCTCAATTTACGACCGGAGAACAGCTGCTGAATAGTGCAGAGAAAAACTGTGCAGCACTTAGTCAAACCATGCTTGTTTACCCTACCTTGACAATAAATTAAAAAACTCCTCCAGATATCCTAATACCATTAGTAGGTTTAACTTTTAAACTGCTGCATGTTTACATTTATCTAAAATCCATTCAGAATACTGTCATGAGGTTTTTGCAGGTTGTATTGGTAAGATATTAAAGGTAACTGGACATAGGCAATCACAATGTAATTCCAATTTTACAGTATCTCGTTGTTTTTGTACTAATCCACAGACGATGGAAATAGTGAACAGAATTGTGATCAATTCCAGTTTCCTCAACATTCCCCTCCCTAGGTCCCCTTTAATTTCTCGTTAGAGTTGTTTCATAAGTCATTTTGTAGAGAATAACGTTAATACATTATCAAATCAAGAGTTATTTACAGTGATTTTATGCAACATTTGTTCAAATTAATCAGAGTCACATTTGATAACCTGTTGTTTAAATCCCAGCTAACATTCTGTTGCTTGGCAGATAAAATAGAAAGTCAGGACATGCACACAGTCACAAGGATGTACTCTGACACTCGAAGACTCTCGTCTGCATGCAAACAGACAGTGTTCTTAAGTCTCAGTGGGCTTAATGGGCTCTGTCTGTCATCTGCGTGTATGATGCAGTGGTGGAGGTGCTATATGTTGCTATGGGAACGTAGTTGCATGTCTCTTTATGTGGTGCACTGTGCATTCCATTAAATTGGTTACAATAATAAGCACAATAAAGTGGGTAGCAAGAGAGTATTACAATAAAAAGAAAACAGATTGCCCCCAAATTAACGTCACTTTGATTGCAGTAAAAACGTATATCTGAATGTGAATCTATGCCACTGCTGGTGAGATAAATAAAGGCATAATGCAGGATTAAGAGAAGTTCTAGCCATCAGGAGAGGTCTGTGTTGCAGAAACTGTTATTTAGCCGGAGCTTCAATTTTGTCTTTGTCCTTCTCCGTTCCACAGCTTATTGGCCTTGGCCGCCTTGTAATATGTGATGCCTACACTGCCACAATTCCTTCTGGGTCTCGGCTGAGTGTGTATCGATTGCTTGCTGGTGTGTATAACGCTCTGGGAAGGTGTCAGGGAGAAGGGAGGGAGCAGGCGTAGGAGACAACGACAGGGTTAGGTGGAGGAAACATCCTGACAGCTAACTATTCAACTTTTCTTAGGAGGGTGTTGATTATTTTATATTATTTATCATGACTTTCCATCATTCATAACTGACAAACATCATTTTAGAATGTGTAGGATCTGTAACCAACAAACGCAAAGATCTGCCTAATTCCCTTTTTATACCCCCGTTCCCCACTCTCCATACAAGGAAGCGAATTTCCCCTTTCATAATTCAGTGATACAGAATCAGGCTCAATCTCCACACCGACCTTCTACTTTCCTCTAGTCTATGATTACAATGGCCTATATATACGATAATCAGCACATGGGACTTCCCTCATTCTCATAAAGTGAAATGAGGCATACGTATTCTTGAGTGGCTTTTCTCTGCACTGTGTAGATCCGCATTACACACACACATACACATCACTGTCTTTTTATCTTAATAAAGACTTTTCCTTGACTTCCATTCATTTTCTATTCATTTCCTTAGCCTCATCCTAACTCTAAACCTAACCATCTAATCCTAACCAAAAAACATTGGGCCTTGGCTTTCGCCACCTGAAGAGCATTCGGTCCTTACAATAGACTTACAAAGTTGAAAACCCTAAAAAACACACGGTTTCTAAGATAGAAAAGAGAAAAGCAAATAGAAAAGCACACAAAATAAAGAATATGTGTTATGCTGTAAATGTGGCAATTACCATTTTTCACCATTTAGTCACGCTTGTATAAATAGCTTTCAGTGCACAGTTGCCCATTTATATTAATCCACTTAGCTGTTACACAACGCTATGGCATTAAATGTGTTAATGTCCTCTATTATTTACATTTGTTTGAATGTGCTTGAATAATTTTGAATTATTTCCTTTAAATAAATTATTTATTAAACAAATGTACACTTAGAAATACTGTTCAAATTACATAAATAGGTTATTATAACAGTCTGAATACATTTGGTTTGGGTTTTTATCTCTTTTTGTCTCTTCAGTCAGAGGCTTCTTCAGCTTAGCTGCAAAACAAAATGCTACAGAAGATCTTTCCTGCCCACAGCCATCACTATCAACAACAACTCCTCAGTTAAATGAGATACTCCAACAACATTTGTTTTCCCTTTGGGATAAATAAAGTATTTTTGATTGATTTGATTGATTGATATAGTTAAACTGAAATGATCCAGGTTTAAAAGCTACACTGTATTACATTGTTTGTCCTCCCATTTAAAAAAATTAAAAAATGCTAGTAAGATTGTAATAGGATTGTAATAGGATTGTTAAATCTTTTTCACAAGATGGCATGCAAACCATTTCTAGCACAGCAAGACATTCTGGCTAACGACGATCTTACATTAATGAAGTTTATCTTAGTACCGAGACTTTAGCGTTAGACCTAAACTTAAACCTAAAATTGCAATAAGCTTTTCCCAAATCTGTTTTAAAAAGGTGGTGTCATACTATTTTCTTGACAATCATACTTAGGATTTACTGCTATTTTGAAATTACTTTTTCTGCATAGCAATAATGCTATCACTAATAGATGTCTCATATGAGGTTACTGCAATAATACAAACATTTACGCCTCATTTAAACATCTTTATTTATTTAGTCACTTTGGCTTTCTCTACCATAAGTTTAATGAAGGTTTTTTACTTTTAAGAAGTTGACTTATTCATTACAGAACCCAGATAACATATAGGTCTCCTTGTTCTTTACTGAGCACTGCTGTGACAACATCGATATCTTCTGGTAAATGGTCTTATATGTTACAAAATAAAGAAGCTAAAGTTTTTATAATTTAACTATTATACTTGCAAACTAATATGGTTCATTTGAATAACACATAAAATAAATTCAGTGCATAACGCCTGCACTAGAATATTGGTCTTACTAGAATATTTGTCTATATTTGGCTGTAGGAGAAATGTTAGGTAATGCAAATCAGAGTGTTTTTATTCACATTTTTCTCACACACTATTCTCAGTCTGGTTGTTTCACTCTTTCCAGGCACATCCTTTCAATCAAGAATAGACAATATCTGGACCGAAGTATCCTGATACGTTGCAAAAAGGAAAGGACAGTCTGATTTATAGTGGACTTCTCTTCTTCGCTGAAATAAATGGCCCGAGGCACCGGGAAGAGTATTTTGTTCTTGCTCTAATGCCACAGGTGTGAATGGAGACTTTCTAACTCTTGGTCTTTGCTTTCGCCCAGCTCTGTTATGTTTTCTACTCCCCAACTCGGTTTCACCTTTACCGTCCTTCTAGTCCTGCTGGAATGTACGTCTGAAAAAGGATAGATTCTCTCTGTCCTTTAAAGGATGGCTACATCAGAAGGGCCAACTGGCCTCACTCCTTCATCAGTGGCACTGACCTTCTGCTTGTCACCGCTTAAGCAGCCGTCACATCCATTCCACAGTCTCATCGGCCACTGCCACAGGAAAAAAAAGCTAAAGAGCCACCTTAATCTAATACAGTGTCTGAGAGTCGTGTAAACAGCCAGTGTTTTATGTACTGAGGAGGATGCCATCTGTGTGCACTCCTGTGTGCAACTGTATGATGCTGTTGTAAAAAGGACAGTGATGATACTCTGGCTGTCAACTATCCCTAGAGTAATCTTAAAGATGCTATATAGTTGTGTCTGTGTTTATTTTATTTATAAAAAAAAAAAATAATAATTAAATTACACAGACGCCACAAATACAGCTTGGGGATTGAAGTCCAGATTGTGACAGGTGGTTATTAGAACATTAAAGTTTTTTTTTAAATGACACAGAAGAAAGAAAAAAGAAATATCTCAATTCCAATCTGTGTAAGCTTGGGTTGATATAGCAGAAGGCGCAACATTCAATCATACACAGCTGATATTAGGACATTTCATGGCAGATTATCAACTTTTTAAACATATATTCTGTAGTATCTATTTGGTTTTTAAGTTTCTAAGGGACTCCAAACCATGATGGATGCTAATATAGGTAGTAAAGCTGAAGCAACATTTTTGTTTTTCCGTAACTGGTTTCATTGCATATTCAATGAGTAAAGACGGTGTTTGGCCTCTTTCACCTGACATTGTTACATGATATGCCGGTACAGTGACACTACAGGCAATCTACCTTTATACAACTTTAGCACACCCAAACAATTTCTCTCTCTCTGAGATCTTTGAATGAGGAATTTAATAGAAACAAAAAAATAAACAAAGAAAAAACAAAACACCAAGACATGTTCGACATCTGTTTCCAAAGTGAGCATGATTGATTTAGCAAAAATGTTTGCCTGAACAATTATGACTTTAATTTTGTTTTAAACTTTGAGTTTCTAAAACCATATTACACTGCAAGGCTAAAGGACCTCAAACCAATCTCATCCAATCAATGAAATGTAAGAAAAAATGTTACCGGCTCTTTAACAACTCCTTCACTTACAGTGTAGGGGCGACCCCCGGCTCACGAACACTTACTGACCTAAAGATGCAGTGACACAAAAAGCTCAAAGATAATTAAATATTGATTTTTGTTTTCTAATCCTATATAAAAATTGTCTTGAGACTCCCAGCGGTAGTTTTCACCCTCAGTAAAAGACGGGGAAAAATTGTAGATTACCGGTTAACCTCTATTTCATGTCGGGGGTGGTGGGGGGTGTAGGGTGTAGGTGATGGGATGTATGGGAGGGTGATGTGTGCCGCTGTGATGCCGATACGTTCTTGGCTCCAGCCTTGAACCTGGCCCGCACCATTACTCTCCTGCTGCTGATGACACTGATCCCCTCTCTAATCTTTCTCCTGAAGGGAACTGTGGCAGGCTGCCTCTCGCTGCATGCCCGATTGATATTCTCCTCATCCAGCCCCTCCTCTTGTTGAATTTATACCCCACATCCCTCTGATTCTTTCACCAATCCTCTCCCTTCTCTTTATTTTTTTTCTACCCAACCCTGATATCTCGCTCCATCTATTCCCACACGAAGAAGAGCCAGAGCAGTGAGGTGACAAGGATCTCTCCCTTTTAAATGGACTCTGTTTTTCTTTTATACAAACTCAGCACAAATGTACTTAACAAACCCATTTAGAAACATGTCCCTTTGACCCTGTCAAAGAACTGAAGAATTAAAAAGTTGAACGCTGGTGATCAATAATGCAAACAAAACTGCTCTCAATTTCATCAGGGTAAGGGGTTTAGTCATGAAAGTGGTTTCCTTCCCTGTGGCAATTCCCTATGGACATAATTCAGGAAGGGGCAACAACATGTTAGTCTTAAAATGGCCTTAATACCAGTAACAAACATGTAGACCTCAATCAGTATGAAAATAGCCACAGAATATATTGACAAATGTGTTTCTCTGGAGAAACACACAAAGAAGACTTGCACACACACAAATGCAGTTGGCATGCCCTGTAGGGGGCAGCAATGACCAACCCACTCCTACTCCTCAGTGCCTGTGCATTAACTTTTTATCATCTCTATCATGCATACAGATAAACAAACACTGTTCTTAAAAACTGATCTTATAAGCCTTCCTATCCCACCCGAGGGCTCCTGCACTATCATCCTGCTCCTCACCTTGTGCCAGCGTGGAGCGTGCCCACAGCACAACATGCTATCATCTCTGCCACAAACATCTACCCACCTGCGAAACTCAGTCGGTCCCCGTAAGGATGGTATTTGTTCATAAAATCCCCACAATGTAGCAAAAACAAGTACACTTACACACACACAAGTGGTATGTGTTTCTATCTTTTACATTTTTAATTAATTTACCTTAGTCCTAAACCTTACCCCTAGTACTTTAATATGAAAAAAGTCATAGTCACATAAGACAGAATCACAGAGAATATTTTTATCTAGATGCGTCTATTGATCCAAAGCTGAATTGTTTTATTGTACAGACATAACACAGAACAAGGCCAGTTTTAAATCAAATCCATATGAAAAAGACACCGTGGAGCTACTTAGTAATATTATCTAACCTTTTGATATACAGAAAGAAACAAAAAAAAACAAAAAAAAAAACTGTGCGAGTGGCAGGGGGTGTTCGTGCATTGTCTGACACACAGGCTGATGTAACAGTCTCGGTACGAGTCATATGTTGGAAAACAGTCCCAGTATGCTGAGAGGTAAAAAATAAAATCGATAGTACAGTGTATGGCAAATGTTGTGCATGAAAACATTTTTTTTCTTCTTTTAAACAAATTATCTTTAAGCTGTAAACTATGGAGAAGTCAGACGTGGTTACAGACTGTAGCAAAAGCCATAAATAAGGTACACATCATACGTTAGAAGGACAGTTCGGATATGCTGGGGATTCAAATGTTAAAGTGGTGGTACTGTGTAACAGCTCACACTGGCCCAGAATGCTTACCCCAAACCTTCTTTCTATAGGGTCTGATCTTTGGGCCCCATAAAAAGTAGTGCTTTTTGGAAAGGCAGGCTTTACAAGGTAAAGAAGGCAAACACAGATGCACATATGATCCTGACTCCCGTAATAGCACCCTGTTTGTTCAATGTTGTGCATCCTGATCCTCCACCTCATTAAATAACACTGCCGGCATGGCCTTCGGTTGCTAAATGCTCCCCTATCGCTCTTCTTAACCCTGCTCTCCTGTGTATAACTGAATGGATAACTAAGCGAGGAAAAAAGAAGGAACGCATAGGACAGTCCTGAGATTTAGGTTGCCACTTCAGTCACAACTGTGCTGGTTGGTCCCAGGTGGAAAAGTCAGGAAGATCTACGAGGAAATAAGTGGTTACTAAAAGAGCAACGGCCGTAGATGTACTTTTAATTTGGGCTGTTTAAAACACAGTTTGCAGACATGTCAAGTTATTCATTCAGAGTTTTTTTAGACTCAGGGATTTTTTATATGTTTAAGACAGGTTCTAAAAGTGCTTTCATGTTTTAAGTAAAACCCAGCCTAATCCTGAGTTCATACAAGTTACAGATAGACAGAAACAGAGAGAAAAACTTTTTCTAAATTTAAACAGTAAAGGTTTAAAGGTATAATGTTGAATGTTTTCACAGTTAAACAGCTCATTTAAAGTTCCTGTGTTTGCAACACATTCGAGTGCGATTAAAAAATGTGTTTACATTTGTTGAACACTTGTAATCCAGATCAAAGGTGAAAACAGTGAGTTTTTAAGCAATTCAACAATTTTAGCTGCTTTTAATTTATATACTAATGATTTTTTTTTTGTTAATGCACTTTGAAAAATAATTCTTAAACCCTGTAATATAAATACAGTTGAATGTATATAAAATAAATATAATAGATATTTCCATTACTAGTCAACATATAGGAATGTGAGATAAAGAGTCACTTTTATAATATTTTTTACTTAAAACTAGTATTTAAATTATTAATTTCCCTTAGATCCTTAAAGTAATTTTTTTCATTTTTTTTTTACTTCTATACTGGAGATCTGACCATTGCAAATTTTCTCGTCGTAGTTAGCAAACCTGTTTCTTTTGCTTATATTTTCTTTGCTACCCACTTCTCAGTGAGGCAAACTGACGAAAATGGGACATAAAACGTTGAAGTTGTTTTAAAAATATTTGAACTGAATTGGATCTTGCATTAAAACGTTTAGCCTGGAGGAGGTACGATTACCCATTTCCTTTATAATTATACACAAGTTTTAAACAAAAACAACAAAGCGTCGTCATTACTGACAAACTGCATGAATTCAATATGTATCACAGTTGTTTGCTTTACCTTTAGCTGTGTTTAACACCCAGGCCCGTTGGAGGTTATCTGATACGCGATGTGTGCTGATGCTTCAGGACATTTTGTATACATGTTGTACATGCATATTTCACGTCACTATGTGAACTGTTTTAAAACAAAAAAAAGAAAAAGGCTGATAAAGAGAATAAGAATGGTAATTTTTTGTTCACAAAAATCCTACTGATATAAAAACTAAACAATAATTACAAAGATTGTTTTTATTCCTTTAAAAAAAATAAGTACAACATATATTTGGGAGAGCTAAAACATCTTAAACACTGATACCAAATAAAATTTTGTAAAGAAATAGTAATTATGAAAAAGGAAAAAAGTTTACACTTTTCACATTTTTTTAAATATTTTATATTCAGGTTCCCCTGAATATAAAGCAGTCAATAAATACTTTTTATCCTAAGAACAGTATTAATTAAAAATAAAACATCTTTATGAAAACTTAGTTGTAAGTTATTTGTTTCAGTGTCTATATTTTGAGCTTCATTTAATTTTTTTGTCACTTTTAAAACAAAATGTCTCAGTACATTTAATTTAGTCAATGTCTATATTTTCAGTTAATATTCTTTTTGATGTCAATATTTCTTTTCAATTCATGTTATTTCTTTTAGCTCCATCACTTTATTCTTTAAAGGAAAAGTGCAGTAAAGTATTAGATTCAAAGGAGCTAATAGTTTCAGAGTTGCTGTCGGGGCTGGGGAACATAAAACCAAATGCTGAATTTCATCATTACATTAAAACGGTTTTAAAATTATGAAGCCTCCTAATTCTTAGATTACTATGCTTTTGAAAATAGAAAAGTCCAGATGTGATAGCTTCTGATGTTCAAAGGGCAGGAAAAATATTAGGTTTACTTGTTGGTAAGCAAAAAATAATGTTCTTTATACTTTTAATTCTAAGGTTTACTGTATTGTTCTGCAAACATCAAGATGACCAAGAAACTATTGGATTTTTTTTTTGCAAAAAATAAATGATAGACAAAAGAAAAGATGAAAAGTTGTATCTATCTAAGAGAACCAACTAATGGAAGTTTATGAGGGAAAAGCAGAGATCTATCTTCTGCTCCACCCAGAAAAAAAAAATCCAAATTATCTAAAAGTTAGAGGTATATTAGAAAGATTTACATTAACTGTCAGATACTGATTAATTCAAAACGCCTATTACTAATTTATTAAACCATTTCTTTACCTACTCGTGATGGATCAGCTGATTATGTCTCATCTGTATGGAAGTTCAGTATTCCTTTTTTTGTCTGTCTGATTGATGGCAATGGGAGGTCAATCAGAACAAGAAACAACGGGGGTCAGGGCTGTTGTTTATGTTTTCTTAATTTTATTTTCAAAAGCACATTTAAAACGAAATCAGTCAGGGATGCACATAGTTGCTATTATTTATTTCATTGAATGTTTTTCTTTCATCTTTCGTGAGTTTTTTAGAAAGCAGATTTTAAGCAACTCCCTATGTCCAGCACCAAGAACTGGCCCTTCTGATGTTGAAAGTAAAGTCCAGTCCATTAAGAGGGAAAAGCTCCTCAGACAGAAAGCAGCCATTACTCCCAACACAACATAAAAACATAAGTTTGCAGATGCATTTGGAAATAGATATTTCTGAAGGAAGAGAGGGAGTGTTTGCAGGCCTACACAACACAGAAGTTACAACAAGGAAGGAACAAATTCAGGATGGAAGAAGGAAGGATAAAAATTCTAACAAAGTTAGTGGACAATATACTGTTAAGGGAAACATACAACCTTTATTCATTTTTTGTACTTTGTCTTACTCATAGCCAGGGGCGCGTCTAGAATTTTTTTCTTGGGTGGGCTAGGCAGGGACATAGACTGTAGAAAGGTGGCACAGAAAAAATACTACTTTATCTAAATTCCATTTTTAGCAGTTTTGCATTGAAATAAACAGTACTTCAAAATTTGAACAAAATACATTTATTTACCCAAAATACTATGCAGCTGATTCAAAATCTGGGACATCCAGAACACAAATAGACATTTGGATACATCAGTCTCACTGTATACCAAAGACATTCTGCCTGTGCAATGATTGTAAGACTTGCATTAAAGTATAATTACAAGAGTTTCTGTATGTTTATAATACCTCTAGGATTATGACAGCTGTATACGTCTGTTTTTGTGTTTTTTTTTTTGCAAAGCGTTCAACAAAGTCATTCAAGTTCAATGACTTTGCCCTTCTCCTCTCGATACTAAAAATGCCAATGTTGCTGAGCCTGTCATCATTAATTGTAGTTCTCAAATGATTTTTTTATTAGTTTAAGCGCTGAGAAACTGCGCTCACAACTGGTTTTTCAGAAGGGTGTTTCAGAAGAGTGTAGAAGAGTTCAGAAGCTGAAGTGTCTGCATGCAAAGGAAAATGCAGAGTCACGATGCTACTCAGCGAATTTTGTGAATACTCCAACCAGGGGAAGTACAGGAACCATGAGCTGTTGAACGCCCTCTTTCTATCCCCTTGGACAGTCTGTGGATACACCTTCAGGACAGGTTGTGTTGGCCCATCTGCTGGACATCTGGATATGTCTTGGAAGGGGGGGGGGCTATTCAGAATGGTTTTTCATATATAATACACAAAATTATATCAATGCGACTGTTTTGTTGCAGTCATGCACTAGACTTCATCATCACTAATATTTATTCAGACTTTCTGAAATCATAATACAAAAAAAGGTTAACTACCAAGATGCGGGGATGTTGTATGTTGGGATGTATGGGGGGCCTCCTCTGTGTCACTGCTGCTGTAGCTTCCATTACTACAATGAGGATCCTGCTGGTTGCCAACTTCAAGATCCAACCGATCACCACTGGAAGCATCTGGTCATACAAAGAAATTCTAAATTATTACATAAAAAGCAGGGAAAAAAACAACAAAAACTATTTTAGAATGATCTATTGCGATTTAAATATGAAACGTACCTGCTGAAAGCTGAGTTTCAGATGGACCTTCAATGCCATGTCTAATTTCAGCATTATGAAAAGTTTCTGCAAAATGTAAAAAAAAAAAAAAGAAAAAAAAAAGTTAACAGATAAATCTGTTACTCGTCTTTTTGCTACAAATATAAAAATAACTAAACTGAGGATTCAAAGGTGTTTAATTTGAAAAACAAATCCTGGTTTTATTCAAATTGTGGCAATATAGACAGTTCAGTTTAAATTAATTTCCTTTTGTTATTGGCCATGAGTCGGATTAGGATGATTTATAGCAAAATATTTCACAGTTCATTCCAATTGTGGCAGAGGAGGTGTGTGAGTGGGTGTGACTGATTCAGTGTGCAGTGATACCTTAATTTGAGGAAATCTCTTTGGATGGCTGCTGCCCGTTCTCATCCATGACATTACTTGTATCAGCTGTCTTTTTTTTCTTTACAGTGAAAAAGTTCTTAAAATTTTGCGTCCTTTTCAACTTGATCCTGCTCTCGCCCTATTGCTGTCTGTCCCTGAAGAAATCATGCATGTTATTTGCTTAGGTTAGTTCAAGTCAGAAAAATGACTCATAAAACTGAAACACACAGGCTAGATATCGCATGCCATGATGTTATTGACTCTCGTTATTTAAATTAGTCATCAAAATATTTCATATAAACACCCGTGCAAACAAGATAGCTTTACATTTCTAACTGTAACGCTTGACAACTTTAGGGAACAATTTAATTTCTCTCACGATGAGCCTGCTTAGCCTAGCATGGCTTAAATCTTAACTCTATATAACTTAGCCTATTATATACAACTTACTTGTCAACTAAAGGCAACGTTTGTGCAATATTACAGAGACACATTGTTAACAACTGTTAACTTACCGCCTTTTGTCCTGTAAGATAAAAACTGTTGCTTTCTCTTGTGCCGTTACTGGGAGCATTTGTTCTTCTTCAACAACAAACGGTACATTTCCACCACCTACTGACATAGAGTGTGAACTGGAACGTGGCTTTTAAAAATAAAAGTGGTGAAAATGGTCTTTAGTCGCTTCTTCTTCTTTTTCATTTGGTATTCATTGGCGGTGGGCAAACAACTGGTCAAGGGTGTACAGTCTGACCTTCCAATTTGAAACACTAATCTGTATGCACTATGAACAAAATGACTGACAGCTCTGGTGGGGGTGGCCAATCAAATTTCAAGGGTAGCTGATGCCGCCCCAACCATCTCAGACTGTCCGTGTGAGATATCAAAATGGATGAAAGCCCATCACCACCTAAACCAACTATATACTACAATATTCACATCCAGACTGGATCCCTGCCTCTGGCTCCCTCAAAGGCAGCAAGAAACTTGGGTGTCATGCTTGATGACTTGCTAAAGATCATGTTGCCTCCGTCTCTCGATCTTGTCGCTTTGCATTACTAAACATAAGATACGGGCATTTCCAACATGCTACCCCGCTCCTCGATCAGTCTGTATATATATCTCCTGCCTTGACTATTGCAATGCACTTCTGACTGGTCTCCCAGCTTGTAGGGGGAAACCCTTACAAATGATCCAGAACGCGGCGGCAGGTCTGGTGTTCAATCAGCCTAAAAATTCTCATGTCACCCCTCTGTTCATTGAGCTTCACTGGTTACCCCTGGCTGTCCGCATCAAATTCAAGTCCCTGATGCTAGCCAATAAAGTGCTGAAGGGTACAGCTCCCATCTACTTGAATACTCTTGCAAAGGCTTAGTTGCTTTGCTCATCAATGGATTATTGTCTAGCAGTGCCTACACTAGGCTCATTCAAACATTCAAGACTGTTTTCTGTGTTGCCCCAAGATGGTGGAGTGACCTATCAAGCACCGCAAGAAAAACAGCGTCCCTCTCTATCTTCAAAAAACTCTTGAAGACCGACCTCTTCAATGAGTATCTCCTATCCTAACACTTACCCATACCTCTATACCCCCTGCACTACTCTCTCTGTACTTCCCTCTATCTCTTCTGTAAATAGCTTATGGTCAGATTGATATTAAGTGTAACATTGTGCCTACTTTGTAAGTCGCTTTGGATAAAAGCGTCTGCTAAATGCAAAAACATAAAAACATAAAACCAGAAGATAATTACAAGGAAAAATGCTTCTAACCAGGAAATATTAATATTTGTTACCAAGTTGGGAGGACAGAAAAAAGATACAGAACTACAAGTACTTAATCAAGTACTTAATCAATAATCCTTGAGCATACTGCAGGATCATAATCCCTTAATGCTTATTTTGTCTATTTGTCTAAGTAAATAAACCATCAACATGATGTCAGGAGAAAGCTAAGGAAAGAGAAAAATTATACATTTGTTCCTTCATATTTTATAGGTTGAAAACATTCAATTTAAATGACACTAAAGTTTTGTACTAAGAGGGTGTTTATCAAGCCTGAAGTCTGAGCACTTTAAATGCTGTTATGGTGGCATGTCACATTAAATGCCATTTGATTTTGTTAAAGCCATCTGTGCTGTTGTATATGCAGCTGTATGCTTAGGCTTCAGCTTAGTTATTCTTATAAATACATTTATTGAGGTAGAATTCACACCTGTTTCTTCTACACTTTACATTGTCTTTCTATAGATATTGCTAAGTCTTAATGTTTTTTGACATTTTGCCAGGTTACAACAACAAACTTTTTGTTTGTGATTCCCAAAACCCCAAACAATATGTTGCCTGAAAGTGCATTTAGAAATTGTAACTTTTGCCTGTTATTCTGTAAAAATGAAAAGAGATAAAATGTCTGCTTGAATGGAGAACATAATTAAACTTTGTAATCTGGGTTTGGGTCTTGACTTTGACTGGGCTCTGACTAGCTTCCATTTTACAGCATAAAACATTCCCACAGAATGATGTTGACACCGCCATATTTTACCACAACCAGTTTCCGTCCTGGCAACCATTATTTTCTTCTTTTCATAGATAATTATACAAAGTTTTGTGTTATTCCAAATAAAATACCTTGAGATTCTAGGTTTAATAATCAATAATTTAGTATGTTAATACTAAAATGTGGTGTAGTTATGCAAGGCACATATTTCAGTCTCTTCAAAAACTGTCATTATTTGGTTGTTCACATTGAGAAAAAAAAGTTAAATGCAAAATGAAAGCTTGGATATTTACATGTAATCATAAATGTGTTTTCTGTTTGACCTATTTCATGACACTCAAACTGTGAATTAACAGCAAGAAGTTTATGTTGCCCCACTCACCAAATAACAGGATGATGATAAAGCGCTTGTCAGGTTCACTGCTGCGCTGCACTTCCTTTGATATTGTTGAACTGTTTAGTGGGGTTTTTATGACAGACTCTGAAAATGAAGATGTGCCTGCAGGAACAGATAATAAGTGATAAATCAGATCATATAGGAGCAAAGATGCGAGAGGCTGACAACACTGACTCTGAAAACATAAGCCTAGAAGCTAAACAGTAGACTGCAGCACATATGTGCATGGGTGTAAAAGGAGCCTTTCATTTCCGAGTTAAAATTGCTTTTTTCCTACTGACAGTAAACTTCCTAAACGGTACTGTACAGGTTGGAATGTGTGGGAGATCTTTAGAAAAAAAGGCATCAAACTGCTCCTCTGCTTCAGCGTGACCGCAAGGACCTTAAGTGCGTGTGCCTATTAAAGCAAAAGTCTGAGGGGATCCAAAATGAATTTGTACATGACGACTTTGTCCAACATCTTCCTACCTAAACCTCCCCAGACGGGCAGACAGGTGGACGGCACGTGCGGGGTCTCTGTAGGGGGGTGGGCTGGTAATATTGATTCCAATGTCTACTGTACTTGGGTAGAGGGGAGAGATGGGGCCTGAAGGCGCTTTCCTTACAAGGCTAACTCTAGACCAATCTCATCACACGTTCTCTCAGGGGATGTAGGCATTTTCTTTCCCTTTTTATATCCGTCTTCTTTTCTTCTCCTCCCGCCTCCACTCCCATTCTCCCTTTCATTTTTATTCTTTTAAGAGGGAAAAAAAAAACAAGGTCGAAAAAGGTTGTCCTCCTAGCAGTCAACAGAGAGAGGAGGGGGTATAGATAGCTCTCAAGAAGACAGGCCTGAGAGCAGAGATATCCCACAATGCAGCTGATAAGAAAGTGGGCCATATAACCTTTGGTTGGCACGTGACGGGAATGACGACTGTGGACGCCGTTGTGAAAAGAATAGAGAATGGGGAGGGTAGATGATGCTGCTGCAGCGGTTGCTGCTGCCTCACTTGAAAGATGAAGTCAAAGCCGGGAAAGGAGGGAGGATGAGGTGGAAAAAAACCATGATAAGCAGAAGAAGATGTTAGCTGCCAGAGAGAGAAGCAGGACGTGAAGGAAGGAAAATTGTTCCAGAATGAAGGAACGTGGAAAATGTCTCAAATTGCACTCCACACCTTTCAGATTTTTATATTGGAAACATATTTTAAACCTCCCATGTAACCTTTTTTTTCCAGTTCATGATCATGTTTAGTGTTAGTTGAGATAAATCCCTATAAAATCCCTTTTAATTGAATTTGGTAACTCCCATTTTTATAATGTAATAATTTGAAAACCCAGTGTTGTCCTAAAGACTGAGATAGATTCCCACAGTTTCCCTGGGCCACACATCACAGTGGATTATATCCTTACAGCAGTGCTCCAGCAGCTCTCTTCCTGTCCATGTGCTAACACATATCAGCCTGATTTGCTCCGCTGTGGGAATAATTGACCCTGAACAATTATTACACTGAGTGCTCTCATTTTTCTTAGACTCTCTTTTCCATGGCCGTACGTGCCAGAGGCCCCTACCCACCCACCTCCTGGTTAGCTGCGACGGCACAACAGATCCCCCTCGAAGATGCTCCACAAATAAAGTTCTCCTCTCCGTCTCAGGAGACTCCATTGCCATTCGTTTTCATTATTTTGACAACCCATTTTAAAGAGCTCTACTCTACAGCCTCAATTCGCCTCTCTCTTCTCAGTTCTTCCTCACATGCCCCCCCACACACCAATTTATTTGGAGCTCATCCTGAGCGAGGTGCAACGATGTGTTTCAGTCACAGCTCTCTGCCTCAGAAGACATAGGAAGTCGTGGGAGTGGGCGTTTGGTAAAGGGGGTTTGAGGTGCAGCAGAGAGGCACATAGATAAACACACACCTCCTATCTCTCCTTCCTTAGTCACTTTATCTCTTTGTAGGGAGTACTAAGAGGTTCAAATTTGGTCAAAGCCAGCCTACCTTGTCTATTCCTTTGATGTATGCATCTTTGAGTACCAGAACAATAAAAGACACTGAGCTAAATCTGAAGGAATTAGGAATAACCATGGTTCTTTGGATTGTTTCCACATTTAAATTGCATTATAGCAAATGTCTGTACTCTGCAATCTAATCAAACTATTAATTTGCTGGAGGTGTGATGATTTATTAGATATATTAAGCAAAGGTCAAACTGCTCTGGATTGTAATAGAACATCAAGTATCTGCGTAAATGCCAAACTAATTTTCTATTGTAAAGATTCAGTGAGGAAGTAAATGATACACAGTGCATGACAGAAGCAATCATACCACAGCTAAACGTTTCAACGTATTTATTCAGGATTATGTGACACAGATTTAAACAAAATAGGCCACAATTATGAAAATGAAAAGAAGGTATATATGAGTTTTAGGAGTTTTTACAAACATAAATCTGAAAAGTGTGGCATGTAATTAAATTCAGATGTCCATTCTTTGCTGTAGCAACTGCAAGTCTTTTTGGGGTATGTGTCTTAAAATGTTCGCACATCTAGAATGTTTTTTTTCATATTTTTCTTTGTAAAAAAAAAAAAAAAAAAAGAGAAAAAAAGTAAATGGTTTGTAAAGCTAGACATGTAAACAAAAGATCCTAAATTAATTGCCTCAGAGTTTTAATTTTGATTTGTGTTTGGACTTTAACTGTGCTGTTTTCTGTCACTGCTGGGTAAAAAAGCAGCATGATGCTACACTTTATCTTTATGGTTTGTTCAGGGTGAGGTTTGTTTTGTACTCCTCTCCAGTCCCACCCTAGATGTGGCTTGTTGCTGCTCCCCCTGAGTTGCTATAGCCTTCTTTAGTCTTGTTTCTGATTAATGCTCCCCCTTCATTCCATTTGGAAATGTTGATTAAAGAGCATGTGATATTGTTTCATAACCTAGCCGTACTTTAATCTTTTTCACAACTTTATCCCTGACATGTCTTCTGTGTTTATTATTCTTTGGGATACTGTTTCGAGTGAACCTCTGAGGCCTTCACAAAACATTTAAACTGCACACAGGTGGGATTTGTTACTCATTAGGTGACTGATAAATCATTGGTTCCGCTGGATATAGAGGTATGAAGATAAAAGAGGCTAAATGTATCATATAGAAACTTAATTAATTGCATTGACATTTTTTGTAATATCATAAAATGTAAAACAATTTAGGAACTAAATCTTATACTCAAAGAAATCTATTTCTTGCTGTACGTTTGCTTCCCACCATATTCATGTTTAGGGTATTGTTTTCTTACCAGTCCCAAAAACGAGGTACCAAAGTACCTTAAACAGACTGATTTGTATATTCCTGAATCAAAGACCTCCAACATCAACACTTCATCAAGGGTAAACAAATCAACCTCTTTCTCTCATCTGATTTCACCTCCACCACGTTATGCATCCTGTTTCAAAGCTGGTCCTGATTTGCCTTCGTTTCCACTCCTTCTTTTCAATCACACTAATAGAGTGATGCATGAACTGAAAAGGAAAAGTTGAAATCTTGGTGCACGGATAACAGGCTGTTCACACATCTGGCAGATGCTGCTATATAAAATCTGGCAAATCCTTTTTCCAGGACACATTCAGGTGGAGGTTCTCGCACACAAGAGACTGTGGAACGTGCACAGGAGGGGAGAGCAATTGGGTGTTTAATTTATATTACTTCTCCTGACCTGTGTCTAATGAATCCCCATGATGACAACTCTCTGTGTCATTAAACCGTACTGTTGTTCATTTTGCCAGAGGATTTAGTGTTAATAAAATATTGGTTTAATCTGCAGAGCACAACATTGGCCTTTAAGGAAGTGTTATGATCATGATATTATGTTGTGAGTTTTGGGTGCAATTAGAAAACACTGGGAGTACCAACGGATAGAGAACCAACACAAATGGCAATTGTATCCGGAGTGGAAACACAAATAAACTCCTGATTTATCTGTGGCTTCATCATTTCCTTTTTTTTTTTTTTTTTTTTAGCTGCAAGCACGGTTGATTTACTGCAGATTAAGCACCAAAAAACAGTCTATAGTTTTGATGCAGTTATTTTGACTTACATCCCTTTGACCTCCCCTTTCCCTTGGCATGTTTGGATTGTGGCAAAATGAAATTTTGTTTAAGCTGCTAGACTTTTTTTGTTGTTTTTTATCTACCTAAACAATACTTAATGAGCATCTCTTATTTTTATTTTTGTTGAATGAAGCAGGACCCAAGTCTGTCATATTTGAACATGTTTGAAGTCAGAGATGACTCCTGCTGCGACATCAACAACACAGGTGTCAGAGTCATTTTACATCAGGTCTGTTCATTGTTTTATATTTTTTGATTCAAAAATGTTCGGCTGGAGCATAAAACAGATTTGGTTTGAACAGCTTGATTTATAACATTATTTTAAAGAAAGCAATTCTTTTTACTGTCTCATCAACATGCGGAAACAACAGTTGGCTTGCGAAGTGGAAAAAATTAGATGCGGAACGTATAGATTTAGGAAAACAAATAACGTCTATTTCAAAATTATTTCCCACAAATAGAAAGTTTTTAATTATGTAGGACGTTTACAAACATTAACGTATTTCCACTCATTTTAAACATCCAAATTTATTGTTAACATAGCGCTATCTCGGACTGATGCACTCATGCTTTTTCATCATTCATTCTTGGAGTTAGTGACAAGGCCATGAAGCCTCTAACTGTGCTTAAGCTTTGCAGTGCAGTATTTGTATCACATTCACTGTCATGATCCTTTTGCTGCCGACCCTTAATCGTGACCACTTTTATGTTTTATTAACTAAATAAGGGCCTATGTAATTTTAGGTCCAAATGTGTTTCATTAAAGTTGTTTTGTACTTTTTTATTTATTTAACATTAAGCGTCCGATTGGACATCGACAGCACAACTGTAAAAATTAACAACCTTACCCTAACAAAAAAAATCCTCTAAAAACAAACTCTCAAAACAAATGTATAGGAAATGTAAATGAAAAGCAGCAAAGTGTACATTGGGTCAGATTTTTAGTTGATCCAACATTTTAATTTTGTCTCTAGCCTACATTTATTTAGTCATCTGTGTCTCTTTGTGCATTTAAGCTAGAAATGCTCTGATCAGGGAGAAGAACTCTTTGCTAGCTAATGTTCTCTAACACACCACTGAGACCTTCACACAGTGGTTGGATGGTTGATCCATCCATCCCATCCATCCATCCATCCATCCATCCATCCATCCATCCATCCATCCATCCATCCATCTATCCATCCATCCATCCATCAGTCTGTTTTCTAACCCGCTTATACTTGTGAATCAAACCCTGAGCCTGCTGCTGCAAGTCAACAGTGCTACCAACTGTGCTGCCTTGGTTTTTAATCTTTGCTTTTTAAAATAATAAAATTATGTCATTTTAATTCCTTTCCAGTTTCTGGTTGTAATGTTGTCTGTTTACGTTTGGGATGAACAGTAATAATTTTATCAGATCAACTCAAAGAATAATTTTGTTGCAGCAAAGTATTCCTCCTTATTGACATACAGTTAATTACATTTGTATATAGGGATTAGAATATTAACCACAAGTATGACTACAAATGATTGTTTGTCTGACAGTGAAATTGGCTGTAAATGAAGGACAGCGAGGAAAAAAGAAGAGACGGGAAGAGGCCGATGGTGACAACAGGAATAGTTTACCACAAGCGTTTCTTAGCTCGGCAATGATCGCCAGTGAAGCAGAAAAGTGAATTACTCTTCTACTCCAGCACTTCTTAATCTAATATCTCCGATGAGTGGCTTTAGCTCGGGATTGGACCGGTGAATATCACATTCGTGCTGTGTCACAAAACATTAGATACTGTCGATGCTATTCATTTCTTTATGGTAATACTGCTGTGAAACACTTACTCCGTTCGCTGAAGGGACGTCTTTCTGCAGTTTTTTTCATGTCCAAACTTATATTGGGAGAATCATCATTCACTGATGTATATTTAGCTTCTTTTTTTTTGCCACACCTGGGAGGAATACATATTGGCTGATTGAATACAAGACATGCGTTTCAATTTCTTGTCTATTTGCTCTGGGTTCTTTTTTATTATCCCCTTGAAAGTATTAATGCTCAGGGGTAATATGAGATTGTAAGAGAAAAAGAAACAAAAATGTATTTGACTCACGGTTAGCATAGATGGGCAATTCCGGTCCTTGAGGGCAGGTGTCCTGCAGGTTTTAGATGTGTCTCTGCTTCAACACACCTGAGTCAAATAATCAAGTCATTAGCAGAACTCCAGAGAACTTGACTTATACTGGGGAGTTGCTTGATCCATCTGATTTAGGTTTGATGAATCAGGGATAAATAAAAATTTTTTTGGACACTGTCCCTTAAGGACTGGAGTTGCCCAATTTTTCCAAAGATATTCGTTTGACTGATAAAAACAAAACCCTGGCAAGATGCCAGGTATTTAAATGATGACGATGTTACAAAAGGGAAATGGTTAATTGGTCTTTAACCTCTGGGGTTAAGATAAACAAAGGTTTTGAGTTTTAATTACCAGGAGCTGATGTAACCAAGATATGCGCAGGGAGCCTGCAAATAAATGTTTTGAATTTGATTTACATAGCTTTAAAGTATCATAAAGTAAAATAAAAAAAGGAGATTTTGTACATTCACACATTTATTATCTATCCATCCATCTGTCCATTCATTGGTATTTAAAACCTCACTAGTATGGAACTTGGTAGTAAAGTCAATATAATGTTTTGCACCAGTGGTTCACAAATTTGGATGGAAAACTTTGGACATCTTAATAATAAAATAATGTTTTAAAAGTGGCATACCTAAAAGAAACATTTAACCCTAGAAACTTTTACATGATTTGTAGGACAAGATTATATACTAATGGAATTGCGGTGAGCTTCTCAGTGCTGACTGGTAACTCGTGGTGGAGATGCACTTGATAGTACTTCTTAATCTGACCCCCCCCCCTCTCTTCTCCCACGCCCCTCACTCTATTCCTCATAGCAAGGAAATTGGCTGGCAAACAGCTGCTTGGTCTAAGCGGGGTGCATATCAATGGCTCTAATTAATTGGATTAATGGAGAGGGTTCTGGGATTTGGGGAGAGACTGAAGGAAGCATTTCAGCGGATACAGAATTGCCATCCCAGAGGGCAAGCGAGGGGGGTCGTGAGGGGAGCCAGGGAGGGGGCACATGGCTGAATATGGATGAGGAAAAATTGAGTTAAAACAGAGGAGACTGCGGCATTCATTAGACCGCCCACCCTCTGAAGTAGGTGCTTAATATGCACGCTATTACTATGCAAATCAGCGATAATGAAACGCAGAGGATTTTTTTAATCAGAGGAAGAACAAGCAGATGTTGGGACGGCTTAAAAAGAAGTGCCATGAGTGGTTATATGTACGTGCATGTGTCTGTGTGAAAGTGCGCGTACCAACATAACCAGACCTGCAAGGTGTTGCGTTTTTCCCCTGTGAGGAAAAGAAACTTATGCATCAGGTCTTTAAAACAGTTGCATCTTCTCTGCTCCAACTATGCAACAACAAAAGTATCTGGCAGCTTGACTTAAACTGATTAATTCTCTCTGCAGGAGTTGCATTAAGGAATCAGAATTAAGAACAGGTTATTTATTGGAGAGATTTGCATGGGTGCCTTGGGGAGAGATAAAGCTTGATTGACTCATACCGAATCAATCTCTGTACTGCCTACAGTTACATGGCAAATCCCTGAAGCAATCCTTCCCAACTGGAGAGTCAACATTGGGATACACCAGCTGTGCTGAATGATCGTGCCCTGTTGGCAACAGAGGAGAGTGGCGTTTGTCTATGTGAGCAAGTGTGCAAGCGCGTGTGCATTTGTGGGTGAGTGAGCGTGCATGTGTGCTCAGTGGACTGCACAATGAGCTGAAAATGATGCTGTGCGTTTGCGGCATCACATATATGTCAGTGAGCGTACATACGGTCGGGTAAAGACTCCTGCGCATAGAGCTTCTTCCCTGTAAGTGGCTCCCCGTGGCTCGGTGCTCTCACAATTTAATCAAGGCGTTTCTCTGTGGGCCCGTTACATTAAGTGTTCTCTCAGCACAAGTGGAGGAATCAGGCAGACTAGATGAAGCCATCGATCATCGGGCGGCTGCCTTTTTAGCAGCAGCTGCCCTGAAGCGTTGAGCGCGTAAAAGGTGTTGGGCAGGCAGAGTCTGCACGGACAAGACCTGGTTGCTATTCCTATGTGCCACTCAAGGGTGTAATTTCCCTTCAGTTGGATAGTGCATCCTTTGATTAAATTAAGAGAAATTAAACAATGCAGAGTTGTTGTTTTTTTTACTTCAGTGGGGAGTGACTGGCTGAGCTGTTTGGTTTGTTGTAAGACTTTTATGCAACGGCATAT
>JAVLVB010000140.1:970581-996209 GCA_032876305.1 Orestias chungarensis | reverse complement strand
TGTGTGTGTGTGTGTGTGTGTGTGTGTGTGTGTGTGTGTGTGTGTGTGTGTGTGTGTGTGTGTGTGTGTGTGTGTGTGTGTGTTTGTGAATGCATGCAGAGTTGCATGTGTGTATGAATTGTGTTGAAGTGAGTGGGGAGGGTGTTGTGCAAGTTGAATTCAAATGAGACAGAAAAAACCAGAGGAAAAACAGAATAAAGTAAGAGATTCACTGCAAGGGAATTGTAATAAGGGTGGATGAATGTGTCTTAGAAGCACACACCTCAGAGTATTAGGAGAAGAATAAGACAACAATCAGTCAAAGTATATGGACAGAGGAAAAAACTGAGAGGTAAAGCGGATTTACATCTGATACATGACATTTAAGGTAAGACAGTTCTGAGTCAGGGCGCACAGGTCGCAACAGGGAACTGATTTGTTGAGGTAAACATATTTGCATGTATGCATTATCGGCACATACATAAAGCAGCCTCTCTGCGTGCTGATAATAACCGCTTAGCAAAATAACAATGCTTGAGCAGTCTACTTGTCATATCAGTATCACCGATGGGAATTTGTTTGACAGACACTAAAAGTGGCACCATACGTTGAGAGGTACGAGGACAAACACGTGCATATGTGAAGCGCACATGCATGCTCCGTCAGAGAGTGTGACGTGTGGGTATTTACAGTCGTAAACGTCTTCCTAATCTCGCAGCCCCTCGTGAGGCGGTTGCTCGCCATATGAGTGAATTGGTGTGGGCCTGCCTTTGAAATTTTCATTGTGACACCGGCGCTCATACCTCTCACTGGGTGTTCCAATTAAAACCCATCCCTGCCAGGATAGCAACAGTTCTCCACCAAATCTCTCCTCTCCCCAACACACACATGCACCATCCATGTGCACACATAACGCTATGTCGCTGACAGACCACAAACATGGGCTGACGATGATGGATGGAGTGCATAACCTGGTTGGCGGTACAGACTTTGGCCAAACAGCTCTGGCCTTCACAACGGCTTTGTCCTCAGGCAGGTGGTGTACTTCCACACAGGTGGTTCAGCGATGATGTGGAAGATAATTAGTTTGCAGGAAATGTACCACAGCGTTATGAAATTTTTGAAATGCATCTGATATCAAGCTAATAAACTGTAAACATCTACTTAAGCTGATCTTGACTAGATGCCGATTTGTTCGGACTGATTATTACCAGGGATTATTTTACCTTTTACCTGCCAGGATGGAACACTACACAGAAGAGGTGGATAATGGAAAAAAATAATACCTTTATATGTTTTATATTTAAGCAATTTTTGGATAGTTTTCCTTTATAAAATACATTACTGTAAAAAATTGTAGATTATAGATACATTTAGACATAATTTTGTATTTTTTGGCACACTTTTTTTACTATTCAGAGGTTGATTTGCTGTTGTCCTTCAGATCATTGTCCTGCTACATTACCCAACTGAGATTAAGCTAAAGTCCACAAGCTGTTGCCCAGAAAACCCACTCCATGGTAGAAAGCGGTCAGAAGTGGCCCAAGCAAAAAATAACTTTTACCACCATTGACTATAGGTAGCACCAAATTTAAAGATGGCAGAAGACAATTCGAACAACACCCTCAGGTGAAGCATCACAGGTAAGATGAATATATATCTCTATATAAACAAGTGGTCAGTCCACCCAGTCCACCGTCTTCTGCCATCTTTAAATTTGAAGCTGGTTGTGTTTGATGTGATCACGGATCAATTACTCCGTCCTGTGACGTCATCATACCAATTATTTACTGGTACCCACAAAGTTGAAATCGTGTCCACAAAGAAAGGAAGAGTTTGTAGTCATAAAAATTAGAGTTGCATTCATAAGACTTTGCACTCACAGCTTTTAGGTTCATACTCTCAGACTTACAAATGTTTCAGCAAAACGTTGGGTAACAGAACTGTATTGACATATAAATACGAATATGAATGTTAGAGTTGTGCACACACTTTTTTGACAGCCATCTTACTCCATAAAAATAGACCTCAAAATGATGCTTAATCAAGTGAAATCACAATTTCAGAAAATTGTTAGTTATATGTTCACAAAGAATCCAATTGCTCTTAATACAATATTTACAAACCTGCTTCTGCATTTATTATGGAAGTCTTTGTTTCATAATAAAATTGTCTGAAAGGTTTGAGTTTGACAGACAGGAAAAAAAAATAATAAATTGGAAAGACTTTTCAGAGAACAGTTACAGAGCTAATAACATTTTTTAACGGATCTTAAGAACTATAAACAACCATTTGCCAGAAATGTAGAAGTTTACAGCTTTACTAACATATCTAAGTTTAGTAAATATTCATTGTTTTATACTAAAGTTATGATGTACGCTCTGTCATAATCAGTATTTTTCCTGATTTAGTAAAAAAACAAAAACAACACAAAATGGGGTCGACCTTATAATACAATTTATTTGCAAGAGACAAATTAAAAATCTGCAAACTGAATACCAAACTTTTAGAATTTACACCCGGTCAATATGATGTAATTCATGTTAATTAGCTTTAAAATATGGTATTTAAAAAGTATTTAAAGTTCAAAAGAATTTATATAATAGTAAACGCTTTTATCTTTAGGGGCTTGAAGAAAGTTGTGTCTAAGTTTACATGTATTATTTCTTAACTCTATTTATTAAGTTAAAAAAAAACATACATAGCTTGCCTTCCACAACAACTGACATGTTGGTAGCAATAAAAAAACACTAGACCCTTCTGAAAATTGCATATATCTGGTGAAATGTTAACCAATTCAAATTTAGCTGGTAGGCATCAGCTCCTTCTAATCTAAATGTTTTATTACTCAACCCTGCACACAAGTGATACGGAAAACAAGCTGATTCGACAAGCCAGGAACTGAATTCCAATTAGTTTTTTGTTTTTTGTTTTTTTATAGGGCAAAAAGACATGGGTGTTATTACCACAATATAATCTGTAAGCACCTCTTTGATTTGGTTGTTTTATTTGGTAACTCAGTGTAAACAAGACCTATTGTGCCGTAATGTCACAGAGTGAGATGTGCCATTTTCCCTGGGCTGGCCCATAAAAGACTCATTAGGGCACTTCAGATGTATTTGCACTGCAAGGGGCTGCCATTAAACACATCACAAGGCCTAATAAATGCATTATTTAAAAGCCGTGCTCCAATTACTAATTGATTAGAGTCGAGCGCCTCATCAATAACACAGAAGCGGCCCCTTCAAATCAAAATACGCATGATTTATAAATGAAAGGATTTAAAAGGGATAAGTTCTCAGCTAATGAATCATAAATGTTTTAAACATCCAAATTTTGCTCATGATGTGAAAAAATTGAGGGGCTGTCAAAATGCTGCGGATGTGTGTATGTGTGAGTGGGTGTGTTGAGGAAAAGGTTCAGAGTTTTGAAATGTTCTCTAAAGACACTAAATCCCATCTCTTCCGCAGGGAAATCTGTATCTGTAGGACAAAAACAAGTCATGAAGCAACACTTCAGTCAAACATGACAACATTTTATGGAGTGTTTAAATCCACAAAAATGTGAAATTACTCAAAAATGCCCTGCATTTTGTGTTGAAACAGCTGTCCCTGTAGGCGTAGCCCTCTTGTTTCTGAATGCCAGTCCTTAGCTGCACCAGTGTAATATTTATTAAACAATTATTGAAATAAAACAAATGCTTGAACTAGTCACGTAGAATTGAGATAAATTATTCATTACTCGCCTCAACATGTATTTCATGTTTTAAATAAGAAGAAACAAGAAAGAGATGAAAAATGCGTTATGGATTATATGTCTACACATAAATTCACAATATATGACATGCATGTCACATATTTTCTTTGTGAGGTCTTAAACAGTTAAAGGGTTCATTGCAGTGTATTCTTCCAGACATTCCTGCCCTTGTGCATATTGCTCACTGCACCTGTGATCAGAGGATGGCTGCATACCTGGTGGAAAACAAAGAATATCAAGAGTAGTACAATATAAAACACAAAATAATCAAAGGCCTGCATCCCACATGAGCAGGAGGCCCCGAGGAAAGCCCAGAAAGCGAGTAAAAAGACCTCACTGCACATATCAAACTGAATAGAAAATAAAGACGGTTTAGCATGACTGTCATTCATGCAAGTATTGCATGCATCCTCTTCTACTGCAGAACGTGTAACACACTACTGCTATTGATTTTAAATGTTATGATACTCCAGCCAGTTAAATTATGCAGCAAAGCAAGAAAATGCTAATTAATCGGGCTATTATCACCTAAACTGGCTAAATGGGAGCTTCAAAAACACCTCACTAAATAAAAGAAGAAGTATCTCACAAAAAGGGGAAAGCAAAAGCAGCAGTAATTCAACCAAAAACAACAAGAACAAAAAACATACAACACTTGGACCTTAGACGTCGTGCTGCTGACAACATACATGTGCAAACCCATGAGGTTCATACATGCAGTCTGAGATTTATCATACTCTGGGAATTTATTAACTGATTAAGTCACTGATCTATGCACTCATTAATTCAGGTAATATTTTTATCTCGGAACCAAAACAACTGTGCCACTGCCTTGCATAAGGTCTGCGGACAAACATTTGATAATTAGTATTTGAGAGGATTAGCGCATAACTACATCTTTTGAACTCTTTTTCCGAGTCTTTGTTGTGATGTATAACCTAATGTTGGCTTTTAAGCTAATGGTTCAGCTTCATTAACTCCTACAAACTCCTAAATCAAGACATTTCAACTACGCCCCCACCCCCCCACCCTTTTTTTTAAGAAGTCTAAAATATTTTTCATTATGATTAAATATTATAACTGTCTGTTTTTAGAATTGTGGTCATAATTTCAACGTCAAGCTAAACAGTTTTACTTTTGCAAGGGTAACAGGAGGGCTTATACTTCAATGCTTTACTTGATATATATGTATAAAATTTGATGACAAATTGCTTTCTATTTATGCCAAAAGTTTAAAAAAATGACAAAAGAGGAAAGAGGTGAGTTAAGAGGTTTAGCGAGGAAGATAAAAATAAATAGGTGAGATAAAAATTGAGGTGAAAAAAAATTATACAAAAAAAAAAAAAAAAAAAAAAAAAAAAAAAGACAAAAACAAGCAAACATTAAAAAAAATACCCCAGTAACATGTTTCTGCACCTGCAGAACAAAGGTGGAACATTGAACAGAACAAGCAAAAAAGGGAACTGGTAAGCCATAACAACAAACAACATATGAATATATACAGATTATAAAGATCATAACAACAGTAAAAAAATAAATAGCAATTGTTTAAACAAGATGTCAAGATGTTTATGGTCATTGCGATCCTAAATAGAAATCACCTTAAAAATTGTGATTGCACATAAATCTTTGCATAGCTTCATTTCATTTTAGCCAAGCTGTACTGTCATTTCCAATCAAACAAAACAACTTTTTTTGTTGCTATTTTATCTGTACTTAAATATAGAAGAAGCATTGACAGCATAAAGCTGTTCTTTAAACTAATGACTCGAACACTTTTAGTCTTTTAGTTTGCCTTTACAGCAATAGCTTTTACACCAGTGAGTTTTAGTATAGACTTGCCTTTTTTTGATAAGATTTGTTATTGTGCAACATTCGTCTCTATTTTATTGGTTTAGATTCGATGATGATCTGAAAGGATTTCACTTATTGAAATCTTTTAATCCTAATTTAATCACTTCCTTTACAGAAATGAGTCGTCCTCTTATGGGTGGGCCCTGTGGTCTTCATCACATGCTGTTGTGTAATAGGTTTGGAAAGATTTATACACTTTGTTTCGTAAGCACGTTCTATTTATCATGTGTAAATGTCAGTAAAGGTAAAAAACCAGTCAAAGCTGGTATGACATGATTGAAGTGAGCTGTGTAACAGAGCAGCCTCTTACTTATTTGTACTTTCTCTATTTTATTATGATAAGGTTGTTATTTATCATACTAATTCATAGTTATACAAAGGTATGCATATTTGATGGAGACTGATAAAGCTAAGCTATAAAATTCACATGGAAAAAGTCTGAAATTATAACCTCACATGCAGCTTCAATTTGGTTACTGTTTATATCAAAGTCAATGTTTGTGAATGTAAAAAATAGCCAGAAAATGTTCAATGACACTTATGGTCTACGTCAGGACTTTCAGCTTACTAAGTTGACAGGCTGGAAGGAGGATAAGTAACAGAGGTGAGACAATTGTTGGGCATTGCCTGAACCTTTTGAGGCCATTGTGCTATGTACTTCAGTGGTCAGAGCATTCATACATGAATGTTTCAGTATCAACCAACCTGAATACATGTGAACTGTCAAATGTGAACAAGCTTTACATCAAGGTGCACCTGTCGGTCAAGAGTTCATTGGGATAGAAAGGACAGCTAGGTGGCTCTCTGATCAAAAATGCTTTAAAAGCTCTTGCTCTAACTTTACCTAACCTCGGTTATAACCAAAAAAGTGTGCTGTAAACAGTTACGATAAAATAATGTTTACAAAGTGTTTAATGCACTTAAAACTTTATTCTTTATTGGATTGAAGTAGGGATTTTAACCAGGCCTTTTAACACATGACTATATATATTAAATATTAACCATTCGAGAGTATTTTTTTGGTTCTTGTCTTGTTGGAAGATTAATTCTCAACTCTATTACTGACTCCGAAGTGTATTTCCAAGGACTGGCCTGTATTTTGAGCCATCCATCTTCCTAAGAACCTTTCTTCATTCTGCTACTTTCCTCTTCTATCCAGTTGACATTAGTTGCTGCTATTTCAACTTGTTCTCTGTTTTTCTGATAAATAAATATGATAAATATGGTTGAAAATTACGATTAGTTGGAATTATAAATATGTTTGTAATGAAATTAATCCTTTTGTGAAGTACCTTGAGATTACATGAGTTGTGAAATTATCCTATATAAATATACTAAATTGAATTAAATTAAACAGCTGCATCCCTGCTAAAGAAAAGCAGCCCCACAGCATGATGCTCTCACCGCCATGTTTCACTTTCGGTATTATACATTTAGGATGAGTTGCAGTGTTTGTGTTCTTTCCATATGTAGATCAGAAATATATGCGTAGAGTGGTCAGCTAATAGTTATCCTGTCCACATAGTATTACAACTGAGCTATAAATCCCTAAGCCTCTATCCGAGTTACCATGGGAGTGTTGGCTACTCTTTCTCAGTTTTGGTGGATGTCCTCACATCTTTAAAGTTGTGCCATACTTTTCCTTTGGTTTAATGATGATGGATAAAACAATGATCTGTCAGATGTCGAAAGTGTAGGACATTATTTTCTAGGCTTCTTTTCTATCTTTAATAGTGCTAACAACTTTCTCCAAGACCTGTCTTTTGGTTCCTGTGCTGCTTTATCATGGATTAATCTTATCTACCTAAATTCCGAGAAGTTTATATTGGGGTTAAACTGAATTAAACAGCACAGTATTTACTGATTAGGTGACTGATGACAGGTTAATGTACTGAATTTTATTTAGGGGAATGAGAGTAAAAGTACTTTTATACAATTGCAGATCAAACCTTTCCATTTTTTTATTCTAAAGCTTTTGAACATTTTAAAATACAGTATGTTGAAAATTGTTCATTATTTTTCACACAAAATCCTAATAAAACACATTAAAAATGTGTATTTTAATTAGACGAAAGGTAAGATATTGCCTGGCATCTTAGTTGTTTTGCAAGGCACTGGACATGCACTGGTGGCTACGATGGAACATCCACTCACCAACTAAGCTCTTTGGCTACATGCCCTGGCAGCTGAGAAGTGCCTTAGGCCTTGTGTGAGTCACACAATTTAAAATATGCTAGTAACCAAAAAAGTGCTTCAATAATTCTTGCATGAGAAGAAAAAAAGAAACATTTAAAATAAATAATCAAAACAAGAGGACTTTAATGGTGTTGATACGAGTGAAAGCAGGAAACTAGAACTTCCATCTCTGCAGATTTGGATGCAGCTGGTTCCCAGAATCAACTAAGTGCATCATGCCACAGCGGGTTGTCACTTTCCAATGAAGAGAGAGGTCTAAGGCAACGATGAAACCTCCCAGCAGCCACCGCAGCGCCTCGTGGAAGCTAATGCTAATCGTCAGCGCTGGTGTTTTACCCCCTCCTACCCACTGTCAGCTTACTGAGCTGGCACCACATCACCAGGGAGCTCCATACACAGACGCATACACAGCCATACTCCCCGACAGCAAGCGTCTCACAGGGACACACAAAGAATAGCTGGATGGATGGAGGATGATCCTGCTGTGGATACATACTAAAAATCTAGTCATATGCATAACCCATCTGCGTGAGTTTATGGCACGCACACACATTTCATGATAACACTAATGTGTGATACTTCTTTAAATATAGACATATCATTTTATCTGGTTGTGAGACTAACAGGCATGAGCTTGTTGAAATATGGTAATTTTCTGCCGTATTTGCCTTTAGAAAACAGCTTATATGGCGTGAATATGTCTGGAATATGTACGTATATAGTGTAAGTATTTACTCTAAGTCTTGTTGCTCCTTAAGTCTCAACTGTGAGGCTGAACCTCCTGTTTTGCTGTGTTGGTGGTACTGTTGGCACACCTGCTATCTGTCCCTACTTGTGTTTGCTTATTCAGGGAGAGAGGTTAAGCTCTGTGTGGATTTTCCAAGGATGTCCCTGAATGTTTACATTGCCAAGTTTATGTGTCTGGTGCTCAGTGTATTTATCTATGGGTTTGCAAGATTGATCATGAAGTCTATTTATGAAGTGGTTTGTTTTTGTTTCAGTAGTGGCTGCATGCATGAGCTTTAACATAATATACTGATAAAAAAAACAAAAAAAACCCAACATAAACATTTAGTACTTGCTTGGCTCCAGTGCCCTACCTATTTATTTACACGAACTGCTTTTTTTATTACTTTTTTTTAACACATTTTGTTACATTATCATGTGTTTAATGTGTTTTATAGGGGTTTTATATAATTGACCAACCAAATATAGCAAAAATGTTTTTTTAATTGTATTTATATATTTTTGAAACAGTCATATTTTTTTCCTTCCAATATAGAGTTAAATACTTTATATTGGTCTATTACAAAAATCCTCAATAAAATGTGTGGTTGTAACAATGGCTGTGAATACTGTACAGTAGCAAGGTACTGTAATAAGGAGTATATTTTTTTATGTATTTTTTTTTAATCCTTTCCATCTTGTCAACTCCAGCAGTATATGTTTCAACTCTTGAATTTTACGTTTTTGTGTATGCCTTAAAGAAAGTGTCCTGGAAAAAGGAATTCTACAATTTAAAAATAATCCTTTGAAACATGGTGCACATAGTGGTTCATTTAGATGGGAAGTGACAGAGGTCAGAAGCTGAGGAGGTGCCTGTCATATGTGACTGTACCTTTGACCTCATGTTCAGATAAAAAGGGCGCAAGGACTCTGCTTTGTCACTTTGAGGTAAGGTGAGAGCACAGCTTGCAGGTTCTAAAAAGTAAACTGCACTGAGTTTAAACAGCAGACAAAAGATGATTATATGACACATAAAACAAACCCCTTTACACAATACACAGAGGGATAAAGAAAAACATATATCTTCGTTGTTGTCCTTGATAATCCTCCCCCTTGAGAACAAAAAGCCTTATTTATGCTTGTTCTTGTTTTAATCTGTTTAGGTTTTTGTCCTATTTTCTTAAGTCTCCTTAACATTGCAGCACGTGTGCATTAAGGCAAAGGCCTAGAAAAAGGAGAGGTGCCAAGGAGCCAAAAGGAACATTACTCAACAGGGTCATGCTCCACTGCACAAAACACAATCCCCCATTTATCATCATAACTGCCACCCCATGACAATTAAAATTGAGATGGCAAGAACTAGAAGAGGGCTCTTTAATTTAACATCCAATTATTACAAGTTATCACCCCTTGATCAATGTAATATAACAGACAAGCAATGTTGCATGTGACACAAGAGATGGAGGCATTAATGGGGTGAGATGGAGGGTGGTGGTGGGGTTGGTGGTGTAGGGGCTTTTTTATGACAGTCGAGGTGGGCAGCAAGGGTTGTTTGGTGGGAAAATATGCAAATGCCAGAGAGATAAATAAATATCCTGCCTTTTGAGCTTTTATAAGTCGCCAAAACTTTTCCCAAGGAAACCACGAGGATGAAAAAACACCAAATAATTACAAATGTAAAAATAATAAAATCAACACACACAAATAGATAATTGACGCTTTCGCATTTACATACCAGAAAAGCTGGAGGCTTTGCATGATGGCGAACCAAGTGAAATGCAAAATGCAGTAACTTAGAAAAGTTACTTGTTAAAATGTTTTTTAATTCTTTTTTAAAGCAATTTTGCAACTGCAGTATTTTAATTTGGACTGTATCGTCTTACATTAACCTTGTTTTTACGACATTGACATAGTCACGCTGTCATGTTTTAACTCCTTTTATTTTATTGGTATTTTATGTGACATAATAGAAGAATATAACATAATAAATCTAAAGTGAAATATAAATATATCCGTATGTTTTATTTAAGAAATAAAACTAATAAATGTGTTGTTTATTCATACTCAACTTAAAAATTTGTTGAGCAAACATTAGCTGCAAATTTAGCTACAAGTTTTTTGGGATATGTTTTTAGCAGCATTGTACATCTATAGATAACTTTTTTTGGCCATTCTTCCAATAATAACTCGAGTCAGTTGGGTTCAGTTGAATTAGATAGAGAGGTAAGTGTTAGTGAATTGGATTTATGTCAAACCTCGATAGGGTAATTTTATCATATAAATATTCTTTCATCTTTTTACATCTGATTGTACGTCTAAGGTTCTTTGTAGAGTTTTAGAGCTTGTCTTTCAGGGCTGCGCTGTAGTATTTACAATTACTTCATATGGTATTGTGAGTAAGGTTTTAAATTGCGTCCATTCAGTCAACACGCTTGTTTGTAAAAGGGCATGAGACAGGCATTTCTAAAAATTTAGGAGACGTTGGACGTCAACAGCAGTCTGGCACTGCTTACGCTCAGCAGCTTTTTCCATATTTCCACTATTTTTGTGTGTTTTGTTTAAACTGATTCTGTTCTTATGTTGATATCTTGTTCGAAAATCTTTTTTATTTTATTTTCAGAAACACATAAATATTTAAAATTAAGTTAAATATATATTTGCCTTGGTATAAATAGTTTTAGGGCTAACTGTATACCATGTCTTTCAATATGAGTTCTTCTCTATATAAATTCAGAACAATCTGAAAAATGACATTCCAGCATCACTACTATTGATTATTTTTGTACCACAGCAATAAACCAGTATGACCCGCGTTGGAGTTACATTGCCAATGGAGATAAAGTCATAAAACAACAGCTTGTGCCAATAAACATATTTACTACAGTAATGTATTCAACCAACAAAGATATTATTTCTGGGGTCCTAATAGGGCTTGACACAGACATGTACGGTTCCCCAGGATTATCCATAAAGGTTGGTAACTTATTATAAAGGGATCATCATTACTCTAAGTACTGTTACTAATGAGGCAAATTAGTGCAGTGATGTGCATGATTCTCAGGACTGTAATAATCATAAAGACTAAGAGGAAATGTACGGTGGGTCTTTTCTGTCTCATAGTAATTGGAAACCAGCCAGAATTCAGGAAACTTTATCCCCTTGTATCATTATAGCCTGTAAGCCTTTGAGAACATAAAGTAAAACAAACATACTTCGTTCTCCATGGAAAACCATGGCAAGACCACAAAAATCCATTTACTAACTAATTAAATCTGCATATCAGTATTAGCAACTATTAGCATAATGTGTTAATGCTGAGTATATAAACTCATTTCCGCTTTCTAGATAGATCTGAGGTATAAATCAGAACAGAATAATCTAAACAGGCCTTAAAGCCTTCAAATCCTAATTCAAATATATATGTTAATTAATCTGGATTATTGTTTAATTTATGTAAATTATGAATTTGCTCTTAGCATTGCTGGTATTGTTGATTCATTAAAAGTGGGCCCCAGCATCACTAACAATGCTAAAGTGGTAAAGTTTTTATCATATTTCCTTTTTTTCCTCAGAGCTTTTTTTAATTCTCTCTTTAACTTTTTTTATTTTACGTTTGCTGTGATTTTATCTTCCTCACAACAATAAACTCTGAGCCCACTGACAGATTCCTTCAGCATTTCAATTGGGTGTTAAAAATAACCATTGTTCCTTTTATTCACACTGACTTCGCCATAATTCTGCCACTCTTGGTGGGCAGAGCTGAGGTCAATCCATTATTTCACCAGTTCCGCTACGAGCCAAAAACAGAGACAAACGTCTTCTCTCTCACTCTTCTCTGCAATCTTCCCAGAAATTGTATTTTTGTGCATTTTTCTTTATTTTTGGACAGAATACAATTTCATATTTGTTCTTTTTATGCCCAAAGCTTTAGGATCATAAACATATACTAACATCAGATAAAATTAAATGGGTCAATACAAAGAGCAGTCTCCAACTTACTTATAAATTTATTAACCAACCTGGATATGTAGGAAAAAAGGAATACATTTTACTTGCCACGACGATGCCCAATGAGTCTCTGCCCTGTTGAATGAATAAATTCCTTTATAAAAACCTTTGTGACAACATGAAGTAGACGTGAAGATCAAGAACAGATGATTTATATCGGTCAGTCTGAAAATTGGGTCAGTATAGTTCATTTAGCTGTTTTCCTCAGTCAGTCATCATTTAAAAAATGCATTGGTTTTCCTTGTCACATTTTAAAATTACTTCAATTAAGATAATAAAAAAATTACCAGTGGAAGAAATTTGTTAGACGTCAGAGTGCTCTTCAACAGCACAGTGCATTGCTGATGAAGTTCTAGATTTAGGTGAATAATAGGTCTCTGTTTTATTATAACAAAACAAAGCTCAGTATTTATGAACCCGAACACTGCAAATCAGCTGATCCATGCTCATTTTCGTAAGATGGATGCTCCTAATGTTTTGGCATGCATTACTTTATTGCGGAATGACACCACTCCCCATGCTTTAATTTCCATACGGCTGCAGCACTTTATTATCCATTGGCAATGATGTGATTCTTCCCCTGAAAAAGATGAAAGATCAATATCCTCTCAAGGCTGCAAGCCGGGGAGGGGAATAAGAAAAATAAGACTATTCACTTCATTCCTATTGATATATGTCAGTGTAAAATGGTGTGGATGATAATGAAATTGTTGAAAATGTACAATTTATGTGTCGATGAGTTAAGTTCTGCGTGGTTTTTCCCATATTCCCCACAGGCCATTGTCAAACCAAAACCATTAGTGTGTTACAAGGGTAACATTAACCTTTCCATGCGGGCTTACCAATATCTCATCATGGCAGTAGTCTTGCTGTCCCGTGCTTTTAAATACTACTTCTTCAAGAGAGTGGTCGTCTAAAAGGCCTTTAAAACATATATATGCATTGGATAAATGGTCATTGATAAAGTCAATCATCTGCTGCATTTTCAGACAGTTTCTCTGAGTTACAACCATTTATCTTCCTTTCGCCTCACTGTCTCTAGGGGACCTAGGTGGGTGTTGGTGCTATCTACTCGAAGAAATGAGGCTTCTTCTGCAGCCATCAGGGAGGCATCATTGTCTCTAAGAGCATGTCACTTTTCATGTTTGGGTCAAAGCTTAGAGGACAACATAAGCACTCACTGAGATAATCAGGGTAAAAGTATTGATCTATGTGGCCACAGTCATTAATACTGGCCGGATAACATCAAGGAAAATAAAAAATATAAATAACATACAGCGAAATGCCAAAATTGTATTGTTAAAGAAACAGTGTAGATATTTTCAATTGAGGATCTGTGAAGAAATACTTTTTCTTTTCATAGGAGAAAGATGCCAAAAGACTGTGAGGCTAGGCTAGCTTACTTTAGCATTTTAACACTTTTAAAATGCTTTTTTTTGTTAGTAGAATAGTGTGGAATACTATAGTATCAAATGAAAAAAGATCCATATTTTTCCTTCAACAACTTTATTTATTTGTTTTGAATTGCTAAAAAAAAGTGTTGCTTTGGCTTTCTGGTAGTATTCCCCCTCTGTGAGGCTTAAAAAAATATTTAAAATACAACATCTGCCTACTAAATGTAAAGGAGCATATTTTTGGTATGCTTGCAAGCATTTATATTCATATTTCAAAACAAACCATGTACAGCAAACATGACAACAAAAATAACAAAAATAATTCGACACCATAAATTTTAGATTTAAAATAACTAAAAACAGTTATGGTATTTTAAAAATTGAGTTACAGTGGTAGGCTAATATATCTTCATCCATTTCTACAAATTGCAAAGACTTAAAAAGTTGGTTACATTTAGATTTAGATATTGGCATCAAGTTGTCAACGCAAAATCTTAAATAAATGTTTTTTAGTGGCTAGAATAATTATAATTTGTTTACAACTGCACATGATTTTTTAATCATTTTTCAAGAAGGAACAGTTCTGGTCTTTCTTTTTGGTCAAACCAAATAATAAAAATCAAGAAAAAAATTATCTAAATTTTGTGAGGGTAAAGCACTTAAAAGTACCAACTTCATACAGCATATAGCAGAAAACACCACTGATAATGGCAGCACGTGCCGAGCTAAGAAATCAGTAGATTTTTTGTACATAGGGACTTGATAACAAAAAACTAAAAGAATAAAGGATTGATTAATAAAATTGTACTCAACTTCTTGTAAATTGTAACATTTTGTTTTAACAAAAACAAGTATACTGCTGACTAAAATGAAAAAGAACAAAAAATTACATTTTATGTATGTTTACCTAATAATTTTTAGGTCTTAAAACTGTAACCCAATGTAACTATTCAAACCAACAGGACAGCTGAACACTGCGATAATAACTTAGCCACTATTACTTAACAGTGTCACAGAACCTCCCCTCAAAAAAAAACTGGCTTATCCCTTTTAATGGTCTCTTGACATTCCTGTGCATAATTGGCCTGAATGAATTAAATTGTTTGAGTATATTTTGTATTCATTTGGGATTTCTGTTACATTACTGCTAATGCCAGAATGGTGAGAATGTAGTGCATCTATATGTGTGTATGTGAGTGACTTCCCTGTGTCTGTGGCCTGCCCCCCTGTGGGTCTGTGGGAGCGTATGTCACGAGGTTGATTGTTGTGGAGGTGGTGATCGTGGCTGCGGAGCTCCTAATGAAGGTGTGCGTAATAAAATCAGTGCACATGGGTCCTCGTCTGCGCCCCTCCTCCCTCAAACTCCGTCTGAATGAAAATGGAACAGCTGTGATGATTTAATTTACATGTTAATAACCAACAGGCCTCCAGAAAATCGTCCAATAAACGTCTTTTTATTACCGCCTGTATCTCCTACAACACAAGGGAATGAGCAGGAGAGGGAAGGGAGGTGTGCAGGAGAGGGGGATGTGTTCACGGAGAAAAAGCGACAGTAATTAATTGTTTAAGTGACTTTATTAAAACAAAAAGGATGTGGTGGAGGTGTGTGGAATGAGGAGAGACCACTGGGCAGTAAATAGCATCAGTGGGTGACACTGTTTGGGGGGAAGACGATGATGATGATGATGATGATGATGATGATGATGATGATGAGTATCGTGATGTTAATGTGTGGGAGTGTGTGTTATGTGATGCGAGAGTGATGTTGACAACTGTGTTGCTTAGAATATGTATGATTTCATACATTAAGGTGCTGTTAAAACAATTATACAGTAGTTAACTCTTTTGATGTCTCCAATAAATAAAAAACATAGTATTTGGTAGCAAAGACTGAAGTTAGCATCTGGTCCAAAAAGGGCCTTAAAATACATTCTCTGGAATGATACGCGTTTAACTAACAAGTGTTTCTGCTTACAGAAACCTTTTAAAACACTCTGTAAAAGTAAAGAGATATAAAATAAACTTTTTCATGATGTAGTTCTATAGACTGGCGAACTGTCCAGGGTGTACCCCTGCTTCTTTCCTGATGACCCTACAAAGAATAACCGTGTTGGATACTGGATGGATGGATGAGCTTTCCCTAAGTTGGATCACTTTACATGTTTATTATAACATCATTATTAGTGATGTGCCTCAAATAACATCAATTTACCTGTATATAAAGTTGTTGGCTTTTCGTGCAATGGAAACGTCTGATGGTTTAAAGGTTAATAAAACAGCATTTTGTATCTTCAGTGTGAGGTGTGGATAGGGAGCGCCAATTACAGCATTTCAGATGATCTCTGATGGAACATAAATTCTTAACTTCTTTTTAACAATTACACCCATATATTTTATCCGTGGGTTGTAAAACTGTATTGGAGTTAAAGCACATGCATTTGTTTGGCTAATATTGTTTCCTTGTAAGGAATTTCAGTCTGATTTTACAGAGAGCTCTTTTGGTATATAAGAGGAAATTGCACTTGGCACATCATACAAACAAGACATGAAAAGTTATAAAAACTTTGTATGCAGGACATTGAAGAGTAATTTAATGCACTACTGTGTATTTGTAGATTGTTATTCTACTGCAATGTAAACTTACCGCATTTACGCAGCAATGACTTTATCAGAAAGGGGCTCCATCAAATAGGGTCGGAAGTAGATCAGGAGATCCCTCCCTTTTGTGATTGTAATTCTTTTATTAGAATATAAGTCCACTTTTCTCCTGGCCCTTCTCTGACTAACTGACTAACACCCCTTCAAGCTGGATGAATTTATGTCTGCTGTTCATCATGGTTTTTAAAACAAGACAGCAGGTTGTGCTATCAAAATCCTGAACTACATCCAGCTTCAAAGTATCATGATCCATTTTGCTGTCCTTGGAGAGGATCCCATGCTGCTATTTTGTGGATAAGGAGTGCTTGTTGGAAATAAATTCTTTAGCACTGTGAATACTGATTCAAAGACTTCAGCGGAGCTTTACTGGGGGCTAAATAATTCTCTGTCATTAACTTTTATTGGCCTCCTGGGCCCAGCAATTACATCAAGGGTAAAACGCTGATAGAAATTCAAGATTTGTTGAAGTTTTTCTTCTTGTTTGCTGGTTTTCCTCCATGGTTTAAACCACCACACATACCCCTCCAACTTTTCATTCCACCTTTCTGTTTCAAACCACCCAGGGAACCAAAAATTCCTTCCCATCTGGGGAGAATAGGGGAGGAGAAATAAGGGTTGTGCTGTGCTCATCTTTCCCACCCCTTTTTCATTCTTCTTACCCCTCCTTTTTACCATGTCCTCCGAGAAGTGGCCCTGCCACAGTGGCCATTCATGTCATTGTCAGCGAAGCCACATGGTCGCGTCTCCATGCTTCTCCTGGGACACGAGGACCTGGAGGGGTGCACAAAGACAGGGCTCTAACTTGGTGGGAACAGTAATTAAAGAATAGGGGAGAAATAGAAGCAAAAAATATAAAGAGAAAGAACAAAAGACAAATGAACAAAAGGAATTGCAGATTAGGCAAGGAGGGGGGAAGCAGCTTAAAGTCCATGCAAATCACCAGGGAATATTACCTTGCAGTGTACAGCTCTGCACACCCGCTCAGTGGTGGGATCTATTAATGATCGAAATACCTTCAAGGCATTCCACAACTACTTACTTAGAGTGCTGCAATGGTGAGTGGGGGGTAGGTGAAGGGTTTGCGGTGCTGCGCGTTGTTTTAGGGTAACTTGAAATTTCATCCCACCATCGTGAGCATCTTTGTTGACCCTTTGATCACCGGGTGCTCATTTTATTGACTTGGCTCACCGCTGGTGTGTGACATTAGAGAACATGGGCTGGCTGGGGTTGGCTCTACCCTCTGAGATTTGACACAGTCAGAGCTGTAAAGCATTTGGAGCCCCCAGGCCTTGTCATGCCAAGATGGAAAGCCAACCCACAAACAATACCTAAAGCTGTTTACCTTGCCATCCTCAAAGCAAAGAAATCCAACTTTGAAACTGCAGAAAGGCTGCGAAAGACCCAGATTTATGCTAAAAGAATATTTTTTAGAGGGCATTAAAAGAAATCCCCTGCTATGTTGCATTTGCAGCTGGTACTGTCATGGGAGGGGGCATACAGACAGGAATGTGGGGAAGAAAAAAATAAACGATAGTAAAGGAGGCGACTGGAGGTAAACAGAGAGATAATGTCTACGCGACGCGCATTCCAATGAAGATTGGCGAAAAGTTCTGGGGTGGTTCCCAGGAAGCGCCAACTTTGGAGAGGTAAAAGGTCACTGTATGTGGACAATGACGCCGGCTCAGCATCTATTGACGGGGAGTGGCCAGGGGCATGGCGGGGAGGGCACCGAGTGGCTCTCACTGCCAGTCATGGCAGTGTATTATTTGCATGGGCTGCCAATCACCTCAGAAAGGAATGCATTTGGGTCAGGAAGGGTCAGGCAGGCGGAGCCGAAGACAGAGAGAACACAACAAGCCCTGATGCATCAGGGATGATGGGGTAGAGTCTGTGCACGCATCTGTGTGTGTCTGTCACTGCTGCAGAAAGCCAGTCAAAACCACCAGGCAAATAAAGGGTCTTCTAAATCTTATTATGTTACTTAATTTCCTACTAAAACATTGATCTTGTAATAGACAATGCACAAACTATAGTTGTTTGATTTGTTTTAAAATGACAACTCATAAAACTCTCTAAGATCCTGAAATAAACTATTTAACGCCAAAGCTTATTTTACCTCCATTTTAAAGTTTGTGACAACTCCAGCGGGGCCCGCAGCTCCTCCTAACCATCCTCACCTCGTCACTGTGACCGTAAGCGGTTCTGTGAAATGGAAAGAGGAAGAAAGCAAATTGTTTGTGCTGTGGGCCTTGACAGGAGGCTACAGAAGCTCAGTATTAGCAAAGGATAAAAGTAATGGGATTTGTAGTGGGCAGGCAGTGTGTGCCGCAGAGGTGCTGTTGATGGGTGATAGGGGTGAGTCACCGCCTTTAAAAGCTGATAAGCATCTGTGCGGTTGAGGGAAAAAGGAGCAGGGCAGCCGGCAACAGAAACATATAAATACCTGCTCCTCTAACTGCACCCTGTATCTTTATCACTTGTTAACCATGTATTTGGACTCTATCCCTATCAAGATTGGAAAAGCAATATGTTAAATCTGTTTTATCTGTGAACTTTAAATGTACAAATACAGTGCTCCCCACCCTCTTTTTGAACTTTTTACTAATTTTTTTGTGGAACAATCACAAACCTCTGTGATTTTATTAGGGTTAGAATAATAAATACATTGTATTTCCATTCATACAAAGTAACCCATGGTTTACCCACTTTTTTCTCCAGCCACTCACGTTTGATATTTATTACTTAAGGTGAACGTAATTAAGTGTTTAAAGAGTTTGTTTTGCTTCGGAAAGTTGATGTTTGGATCCCATCTTACTTTCTTCGCATGTTGATGTGTTCCTGGGCAAGTCACTTAGTATCAAGTTGATACTTGCCTGTGCCTACCAGACTACTGGTCTACTAATGTAATTCAGTGAATATGGCTGTGGAAAATCTTTGATTTGTAAGCATGAGAATAACAGCACTGAATAATCAAACTCAGTTAAAAAAGAAAAGAAAAAGGAAAGTTGGCTTTCCTATTCCTGTTTTTTATGATTGGTGTACCATTAGCGTTTTCTTGGACTTCATTAACCACAGTAGTTTTCTACTGAATGAAATTAGATTGCATAACAAACGTTACATTTTTTAATATCAATTCCACATTTTTTATTTGATAGCTAGATAATTGAAAACAATACCAAACACTAGTTAACTTTGTAGTAATAAATCTATGGTTAAAAGGATTTAATTCTGTGTATATATGAAAAAAAGGTATTATTTACATTTTCTTTTTAAAGAACTTGAGTAACAACTACAACTTTATGATCAGTTATTAAAAAAATAGTTCATGATTAATACCTTTTTTTGCAGACATTTTCAAGACTTTAATTCAGAGATAATCATCCAGGTCTTTTTACATTAGGCACTGTGAACTATTGCAAAAACAACCCTGTTGGATAACTTAGGTGAATTTATATGTAACGCATTTGTTTAATAATGAACAATATGGGTTTTGATTAAATAAACTAAAAATATAACAAGTACATAATTTTGTTATACGTAGTTTAAAAAGAAAAACATTCATTTTCTTTAATCAAATGTTTTTTTAGAACTTATAATATACGAGGACCAATAATAACAGAACATCCTGGAGAAGAGGAAGTTGATGTTCTGTCGAACAAGGCAGTTAGTGTGGGCGTTAAAGTGTTGCAACATGTTCTTGTGTCTTGTTGTGTAAGCTTGTCACCACTGCAGCTTCTCGATATGTGACTGAACAGAAAGTGAGAAACAACTGCAAGTGGAGAGTCTGGCAGTCCATCATGTACAAATCATGAGGCAAGCCAGGGTCAACTTCTATATCAACACCCTTTGGTTTGCAAAATATTCATTAAATTTTAACCAAGATAAACGTACGAAAATCATGGAGCTTGAATATAAAGAGATACTTTGATATCAGATGAACCTGCCTTCAAGTTTAATAGAAGCTCCTAATATGTTATTTTTATGTCTTCCAGGTGCATGCATACTGCTCTGAAGCAGCCACAAACTTGAAACATTGGCTGCCTTCGATGTAAAATATCATACTTGTTCAATTAACCCTACAAAAGAACCCTGAACCCATGCTTTTGAAAAATATACAGACATGTTATTCTTTGCATTTGAAAATATACATTCTATCAGTGAATGTTTAGAAGGAGAGATGACGAAAAGGGGAAAAGAGGGAAAAGGCAGCAGACTCTCATATTGACTTAGCGGTCACTATGCCGGCGCAATTAGTCTTAACTACGAGGAGAGGGAAAAGGAGGGATGGAGATAAACCCCCCTTCAGAACCCCCCCCCAAAAAAAACTGTATGTGGAAAATTTGGAGAACTTCCCAAAATACACAAACTTTCCTGACGAATACATTTCTTTGGTATGCCGTAATCTCATATGGCTGGCCTATTCTGAGCCCCTCCGTGAGACTTATTTCTCCTCTCCTCGTAGCTTTCCAAGCCTCAGCCCCCAGGCCTCACCAGTCTACTTCACAGTCTGGCCTAGTCTCAGGCCCCTTAGCCCCAGCCATCACAAAATCCCCTTCCAAAACCAACTGTCCACACATGGCAATCATTAGAAAACTCTCCTAAAGAGCAACAGTATACCACCAATTGCAGCCTTGCATGATATTTTGATCACTTAAACCCATCTTAAAGAGGCAGCAGCCACTTTCTGCTCCACAATGTCCTTTTCTCTCTCTCTCCGTGAATGCTAATACACTTACCTCCCAATAGTAACCCCCACTCTCTCATTGTACCAGTCCAACAAAGCCAAATGAGGCTTGTAGCCACTTAGGAAAGGCAGCACCAATGAATGGCCCTCTTTAAATAAACCTTGTGGAGAAAAAGCGTTGTGATCATCCATTGGTTAGTTTAAAGCCATTTTCTGCTGCATTTGCTTCCCTTGTGCTGAAATACCAACAAAAACAAATGCTGGTGTGAGGGAGACCCCCCCTCCCCCCCAAATCTCCAAATCTATCGAGAAAATTAGCAATTACTTGAGGCATGCTGCATTCATGAACAATACAACTGCTGAAATGCAGAAATAAATTGTATCTACGGACGGGAATAAGCCAAAGAAAGCAATGCACAAAAACCCCATGGGGAACGCTCTTAAACAATTATTAAGGTGCCTCAAATAGTGGCATGCCCACTGTTTGCAACTCACCTTGCACTACCACCTAATTAGCAAGGGCTTAGCTTTTATTGCTGGCTTTAGTGTCATAAAATTAACACATTTTGCAAAAGAGCAGGAATGGGCTCTGGGCTGTAGTTTTTACAAGCTCCTCACGGGTAAGGCTGTTTGTCTAGCGTAAAGGAGACCAAACAGTCCCAACAGGCCAGCAATTGCAATGTGTCGACTGGGAGAAAGGAAAGGAAAGGAAAGGAAAGGAAAGGAAAGGATTAGGACTCAAAGGCGAGCCGTTTATTCAGAGGAATACATGAAAGAGCGATAAAGATTTGGAGGGGTGAAAGCTTACCCTGCCTTGTGTCCAGCGGATCAATAGGAAATAGGAAAAAGTGGATTTCACTGAATTCTTCCCCTTCCATTCATTTTATGTCGAAAAAGACTTTTCTCAATCTGACAGAATGGGGGACGAAACTATTATCTTCTCTTTAATTTTATCATATTTTGTTACAATAAAAAAGACATATTGATGTTTTCTTTGGATTTCTTATACAAAAATACATGTTGGACTTGGAGTAAAAAGGAAAAACTGTAAGCAGCAGGCAAACAACTTTTTAATTTGTGGGTTAGGCAAAAATATGATTTAGTATCAGGTTTATTTGTGTGTTTTACACAACCAGTAGAACTCACCAAGTTCTTAAATCAGCTTTGATCATGTGAAAGGCTTACCTTCATCCATATTATTCATCCTGCCCACAGCCATCACTGTCTATAACAACACTTTAACAGTTAAATGATTTACTTCAACAACATTTAATTTCCCTCTGGGATAAATAAAGTATTTTTGATTGATTGACTTAAGTGCAACTGTGTGCCTAGGGAAGAATGTTTGTTAAGTCAACCTTGATTCCCACATGTTAGCAGAGCACCAGTCTACATCGATCCATGAGAATCTAAGAGATTCAGCTTTCCAGGTCTGGGAGCTAGATTCAGATACGGGGAGAGCAAGATAAAACTATGTGTTCCATTGCCTAATTTTTTGCAGTAGTGACCAGCTTAAATCTGTTCATATGCTGCACTACCAAGGTTTTTCTCATATATATATACTGAAAAAAGAGGCTGAGAAGTCCGACTCTTGGGACCTGTTTGGGGTGTATATACTTTTTACTTCCAAGTCTCTGTGAATCATTTTAATCATTTGTCTGTGTTTTGATGGCTTAAATATAAACCTCTGAAAGACACAAGCATCTTGCAAACCAGTCCAAGTTCCAGGGTCAAGTCCGGGTTTGATTCCAACATACCATATGCACAATTGTTTAGTTTCTGTCTCCTCTGACTGGAGCATCTTTTATTGATATCCATTATTGATATTCTTAATTTAAAAAGCTTTACTGGGTAAAAATTCTATTAACTGTCATTTTGACGCCACCAAATAATTTCCTGGTAATGTTTCCAAGGTTTTTACAGATATAGGCCATACTACATCTTTGCACAGTTAACCATTTTCATGGAGTATCTGGCAACGGTTCCAACACTGAAAAATGCAACATTCCATTTTAATAGCAGATTTCAAGCAAACATAACTCAATTCTCATCAACTCAGTACTTGTTATAAGTCATTTTACATACGTGTTGCGAGCTGCTGGATAAAAATGCTTGATATGGTAATATAGTTAAGTTGAGTCTATGCAAAAAGCATAAATATTTGAATGTTTTAGGGGTTTTGGATTGTAAAGGTTTAACCCACGGAGATTCTGGATATGACCAAATCAACGTCACACCACTTCAAGCTGTAGAACAACAGGTAACCCAAGAGAACTGGATGTGATGGCTGAACAAGTTTCATAACTTGAGGCTATTTTTACTTTCATCAGCTGCTATTTATCCATGGTACACTAACTTAGTTAGTGCATGTTTGTTCTTCTTATACATCGTCTTCTGTTACTATTAGTCATTGTTTTTGTGCTGTGGTACTTACATTTTGAAAATGTTCATGTTCATGCCGTGTTGGTCTGCTTCCTTATTAGTTTCAGAGGCCAAAGCTGCCACATAACTAATGTTATGCTTGTTTGAAATACAAGTTAGTAATAGCATATAACTTCTATCTAGAACCCCAATAAGTTGCAAGCAATATGTTTAGTGTCACAGCATTAAGTTCACATAAAAGAGCTTTTCAGGGATTTTAAAATAAATTTTTAATAATTGATTCAAGATTGATACAAGCATAATTACATTTCCAAAAATGAGTATACTTTACCCAGCCTAGAACATATATGGGGATGTTAGATGAATTTCTTTAATTTCTCAAACCTTCTGACTTAGTCATTATTGCAGTTGAAGCATTTCGCTAAAATGTGGGAGAGAATGATTATTTTCATCTTATTTTAAACACTCTTTTTATGGACACCATCCTTGGAAATTGTAAATCAACTGAATAAAACAGGTCCCAATATTGTCCAAAAGCTTACCTTGCTTCTGTATTTTCAAACACAACTTCTTTGAAATTAATTTTAGACAATAAATGCACACTTTTTAACATTGAGGAGAACCCTCTGGTTGAATTCAGAAAGTAAGACTATTTTGTTTTGCTTTTTACACAAAATCATTTCTATTAGTTGTTTTTATCTTATGTTAGGTAACCTAAAATTATGAGATGAACAAGAAATCCAAATCCAATGTGTTTGATGCTAAGAGGAGATATTTGAGGTTATCATGTTGGGCTTTAAGTTTCTTCGTCTTATATTACTGTTTTTTCTTGACAGTTTCAAATAACTTTGTTAGTAAGTTTTGAATTAAATATTATGCGTGAAATAATGACAATATTCAAACTTTAAAATGTCAAAGAATTTGTTTTACAAAAATTTGTGAGGTAGAATGAAATTAGATTTTTTTTAAATTTTACCACAAATTTTGGGCCAATTGGTTTACATGGATTCAGGAAAACAGAACCTATTTTTTTAGGTTACAGGTAATAAATTCAGTTAGGGTTATGCTTGCTACTTATTTAATTTGCATCATACTAAAAGCTGAAGATATACATCTTGCACATACTGACATTTTTGTTTTTACAACCGTTTTTTTTAGGCAACTACTTTGCATACATTTTTAAGTAATGTTGACTTTTACTGTTTTACAATGGACAAACATTCACATTCAAGAACATAATGAAAATGTAATGAAGGATTAATGCCAGTTTCCTCTTAGTATTAATTAGATGTGCCACTTTGCATTATCATTTATTGTATATAGTTGTGTTATATAGTTCTGATTTGTGTTGCTGTTACCTTAACCAGTTGTTTAGTAATGCACAGTTTATATTGGTCTATAACATATAATTCAATTAACCAACAATGAAGCCTGTTCCTGTAAAATTACAAAATATAAAGATATTCATCTGGTATGACTGGAAGAATAGACAGAAACTAATTCACATTGAAAAAATCACCATGAAAAAAGATTTCTGAATATAATAACTCTAAACTCTTAAGCACTTAATGCTTTCTTGGAGGTGACGTCTGGAAACAATATTTTTAAAATCATCACGTTGAGGATGCCTGGGAAAAACATGGGTTGTAGGAAAATGCTTTATTTATATGTACATATTGTGGCTCTTTAAAACATGCAGTACAACTGTGAGGAGGGTATTTAAGAAAAGAAAGAATAACATTCATAATTAGCACATCGAAATTAAAACACAGATCTACGCTTATCGATCTTTAACCTGTTCAGGAGGATTCCTCAGAATGTCTCCCTTATAATATCAAATAGTCAAACATTACTTAGTCTATTTTATTTCCCAAACACTTTTAAAAAATTTTTTTGTCTGGCTGTATATATTAAGGGGCAGAACGTCGTTTGGAATGCTGGTTTCTATTTTTGAAATGTTCTGAAACGATGTTTGCATACATTTGCATAGC
>JAVLVB010000140.1:952548-970481 GCA_032876305.1 Orestias chungarensis | reverse complement strand
ACACACACACACACACACACACACACACACACACACACACACACACACACACACACACACACACACACACACACACACACACACACACACACACGTACACACACACACACCCCCGCTTACACACTGACACATGCAGATTTTTCTCTCACCCCTTGCGTCTCTGCATGCTCAGGGAGGACTGCTTGTTTAAAACATGATCCTAAAAATCATTAATTTGCTTGTATTGCCTTATTAAGTTGGTATTTTCTGGGTGCTGTTTTGCTGTTGTTGGGCCAGTCTGTATGCTTTTCCATTGCCTCATTAGGTGGTGAGATAGACTGTATATTTTCATGAAGGTCCAGTAGCTGACACTGAGACCAGACGCCAACTGAGGCTCTAAGTATCCCAGCCCTCAAAATAGAGTCTGACTTAATTTGTTTACTGTTTCCATGGGGATTCACGCTGCCACCCTTTTAGCCGCTCTCTTGCTTTTCTGCATTGCCCTCCCAACTGTCGATCTCATTTCAACCTTCATACCATGAGAGGCATTTGACAAGAAGGTTTTAAATAGAATCGTTGTGAGAACAAATGCTTTACAACGCACAGTGGCCATAACGGTTGCTGCAATACCATGTGACCAAAACAAAAAAGGGAAAAGGCATCATTCTGAAACAACAAGCTTACTGTAGGTCATCTTGGCCCAGAAGGCCTGCTTTATATCTGGTCACTCTACATTATGTACTGCAAGGAATAATTTTGCTTTAGGATCTGTAAAGAAAAACTCACACAAGTCATTATTCCTTTATACATGAAGATACTTCCATATAATATTTGCATTGGTCCACAACCAAAAAAAAAAAAAAAAACCCACCAGTTTTCTAAAATCAATCAAAGAGGATATGGGATTCTGTTTTATGGCTTGGATGAATACAAACTGGAAGACTTATCTGCCTAGCTGATTCAAATACAGTGGTGATACTATGTGAAATGTATTAATGTTTTACACTTTGATTTGAGTTATGATTAAATTGAACCTTCAGTGTCACCGGCTAAGCTTTTGAAATGAAAATAATAATATGTGCTTGTGCACAGAAAATCTTTGAGCAAGCCTAATAAATAATTTATCTGGTTCTTAGGTAGATTTTCAATTGTCTTTTTATAAGAAGTGGACCAACATTTGTAATCCTCCAAGCAGAACCTAATGGCTCAAGTCGAAGTTCTTAGCTAATTGGAACAGTGTCTACACCCAGTTACTGGATAAGGAACAAAAACAACAGTTTAATTAGAGAATTAGGGGATTGGAAAACAAACCTTGCATTTAAGTTTTCAATTAACCCAGTTAAGGGCAAATGGATGAGCAATCACATATACAATGGGAGCCGTGATGCTGCCAAGGCTAGTCTTCAATGCTGCACTTAAATGCGTTTATAACATCCCAAAGGTTTTGCTTACCGTTCTGTGCCTCAATTTCAGATCTCAGCGGGGATTCCAAATAAAGCCGACAAAATCTGCACATGTACTCCAGAGAAATTATGCTAAGGAGGCTGAAACAAAAAAAGAAAAGAAGAACCTTATCGTGACGCTCCATTCCCTTGAGCGCCAGATTAAAAACTCATTCATTTGTTAAATATTTGACACATCTATGCTTGAGCTTTGAGATTAGGGATTTGCAAAGTTCTTCATATCAACTTGTGTGGGAGAAATGCCCCCCTCTGATGCTGGCAAAGGCAAACTGGCACATTTACAGGAGGACAGACAAATTCATTTATGAGGATAAGTACATAAATTCCCTTTCTAATGTGTGCCAAGATCACTCTTTAAAGACTATTCGGTGCTTGGATTTGGTATTCTTCAATGGGACTGCAGAAGCTTACAACAGTGCAATTCCAAACAAAAAATGTAATCTAATTATTTGTACAAAGCTGGTTTATTTATCATTGCCCAAGTGCAAAACCCACAAGCTACTCAGACCATGTTTTCCAATGTATTAATGGCAAGATATGTTAAACCAAAAGAGCTCAAGTACTAAACTTTTCTAAATCTAAAAGCCTAAGAAATGTTTTGAACAGATTCGTTGGTTATTAGTTAGTTTAGCTTGTAAACTAGACACAAAACTACTTGAAAAAAACGGATGAGAAAAAACATGGCAGAAGTAATGCAGCAGGGCGTAAAGCCATTACGCCTACACTGAAAATAATTCACGGGGGACAAAGCAGCTTTACAGCTTCATTCCTGGATAAGAATGAAAGGAGTTGGAAGGGGTGGGGGGTGGATTTTGTCATTGGGGGAATCAAAAAAAGAGGAGGGAGGGGGTGGCATAATTAGATGATCACAAACTGTACCAGCAGCTCAGTTTTCCCTCTGTGGTCCAAATTACAAACCGTCATATTTTTAAAGTCATCCTGACATTCTTTTGTCCCCATCAGCTGCCAAGAACAACCAAGGCTAGGCTTGTCTTGGCGCATGATCAAAAAGAGGGACCCAGCTCAAGTCATACAGCAACTGAAAACATTTACACAGCTGGGACCCTCGAACCCTGAGACCGGGCTTCCTCACTACTAGGACCTGTACTCAGGATTGAGGGTGGAGCAGGTGATGAGGGTGGGGGTGGGAACCAAGTGCTTCCTGGGGAACATAAGAGATCTCCAGATGGGTTAAAGGGTAACAAGTGAGCTCAGGTGCAGCGTACAAATATGTGTTGCTGAACACACAAATGCACATGCTCTTATAGGTGTAACCCAGCTGGAAAAGTAGTGATTATTGATGGCATTATGGTTTACTTCTTCATTTTGTCTATGTGTGCTCAAGTGTCTATTACAGAGATTTTTTGCTGTTTGTGAAGCTGTATTTGGTTGTTGACGCAGGGATTAGTGATTCCCTACACTGGATCATGGAAAGTCTGCTCTGCTGTCTATTCACTCTACCAATGAACTAAATGCAAACACCAGATGAATTTATGCATACATTCAAGCCTGGTTCCTTTCCCAAAACTTCACCATATGTACTGTTGACCATGAATCTTTGGGTTTATATTATATTGCAATGTACTAAGTATCTTTTGCTATTATTTAGCTTCGCCAAAGCATAATCAAGATTAGGCAAGAACCAAAAGTCCTTTGATAATACGGAAGATGCTGCAGAGATCCAGAGCTCAGGTGGGATAATCTATAGAAGTGTTGCAATACCAAATGATAACACAAACCTACAAAAAGTCACATTTGTTTGCCACAACTAATGTAAGAGACAAGGCAGAAACAAAAAAACACAATGCTTTGATCACATAAAACCAAAATTGAAACCCTGAACACAATGTCTACACTGTAAAATACGAGTGGCGGAACTATGCTGTGCAATTTTTCTTTCTTTAATAGATATAGAAAAGCTGAAACAGGGGTATATGAGGTGGAGGGAAATAACAATCCTGAATAAAAACATCTAACAAGCTACTTTATGCATTAGGCTGGAACTAAGGTTAAGGACAAACCTAAATATACAGTGCTGGCATACTTAAAGTTCAAACCCTTGTCCATTCGAGAAAGACTTGAACATTAAAACTCACTGACGCTATCCTTCCAATGTTACTGAGCTTGAGAACAGAAAAAAAATCTCATGCTCTGCAAAGTTGATAGGAATCCAAAAACAGACCAGGAGATATATTTGTAGTGAGATGGCTCCAAAGCCTGATAACTCATGGATTTCCTTGTGAACATATTAAAAAAAAACTTCTTAATCTTCCTACTATATCAAAATGCTGAAATTGATATCAAAAGGTTATTAAACAGGTTGAGCAAAAATCAATACACCTCAAGCTTCAACAAGTAGCATTTAAAGTTTTTCTTTAAAAACAACAATGTTTTAAATGTTTTATATTGAGAACCTTTATACAAAAAAATACAATATTAATTTACTTTGGCTCTCTTTCCTTGTCATCAGTTTAACACATAAGGGTAACTAATATAAACATGTTTGCATCAAAAAAGAAAAATTGAAGCAGATATTCCCAATAGAACAATGTTTTACCCTTTAAGTTCGGTGAAATATTTTAGAAATCTCATTGCTTTAGTATCAAGTGGTTTTATTGATGTTTTCCCAAGCACATCATTTGTACTATAGGATTTTTTAAGCAAATAGTGAAGAACTAAATTAAATCAAATTAGATATCATAACCCTTGAATCTTTTCAAAATGAGCCAAAAAAAAAATTAAAATTTGATTGGCAGCTCTGTTGGAAAAATTTTTGCAGTAGAGAAGTAGCGTGTTTGGGACTTGGGGTGGGGGTAGACCAATGAATTCAAGATTGTGTTGACCCCTCATGACCCAATCCCAGTAACGACGAAACCCCAGAGTACCCATGACATCACTCTCTCATTCTAAAACAAAGAATCAAAGCAAGACCAGCACACTGCGTGAACACACACTGAACTATTAGGCCCTGCTTTTAAATTTGTGTTTGTGCAAAAGAGCAACCGTAGAGACGAGAGCAGTCGGTGAGAACAATTTCAAAAGTAGAGTATATATTCTTACCAGGACTTTTAGGTTTTATCTCCTCCTAAAATCTTCTTGGTAAAAAACAATGAAGTAAACTGACATTTCAATAAGCTCATAGGTTATTAATAATTAATTAATAATAGCTCTGTGTTATTAAGATTAAATGTTGGTTGTAAAATAAACTTTCTTTACTCTCACAACTTGTTTAAAAAAAAACATTTCCAAACATCACCTAAATCATTATCCCTAAAAGAGGAAAATTACATCAAGGTGTCAAAATAGTGGTAAAAAAAATGTGTTGGTAAGAAAATAATGAATAACACATACATTTAGTATTCAAGGAAAAGATGTATATTTTTAACAATGTTATGTCATCTCACTTTTAAGCTCTAATTACTTCACTAACAAGTGAAGGTTAGTTGGTTCCCCAGTTTGTCGAACACCTTAACTCAGTATTGAACATTAAGAAAGAACGGATCAAGGACCAAACTGTGCTTCCAAATTCCTTGTCTTCCTACACTTGTGTTGAGTTTGATATATTTTAGGGAAAGTTTGTTTGGTAGACAAAGTTGTTAATAATAATGTGTAATATTAATTAAATGTAGGAAGCCTTGCTACTTTTTCCATATCTACATCTAAAATTGGCTTAAGCCTTTGTATAAAAGGTAGCATTATGAAGATAGGAAACAATGGTAAGAAGAATGAATTTAAAACCGAATTATGCCAAAACATCTAGGGTAATAAATACTCGGTCTTGTCTGCTTGTATGGAGAACCAGTTGAACGCAAAGTAGTTTTAAGTCCTAAACAAACTTCCTTTTAAATAACATGATTCGATTGAACAAGGTTTTAGTCCAAAAAATATTACAGTACAGCATGGACGAAATTTGGATTTCAAAGGTGGGGGGACGAGTATTTTTTAACTCTTTGAACTCGCCGATAGGTGGTCATGTGGTTCATGTAGCTCTGTATAGGTCCAAACATCCTAGCCCGGTAAGTCAGTTTGAAAGGCTGGTGCGAAAACTACATTTTTCTCTTTCCCCCACAAGTTTACTTATCTGGCGACAGTGTCTCATAACGTACAAAAACCTTAACATAAGTTAAAATACCTATTATAAAAAGGAAATTATGTTGCCGTATATGTTTTGATTTAAGACCTGGAATGAATGCTTCACTTTTGTCGAAGACCTAATTATTATAATTTTTGCTTTTATGCAAATTTGATTGTGCTTGGAGTCTGAGAACTTTTATTTATAATTCACTGTTTAAAATAGTCATTTAATTTAAACTGTTTCTCTTTGAAATCAGATTACATGACGAAATTACTGCAAAAATAAATGACCAAACAATTTATTGTAAAGTATGTAAAATGCAACAAAAAAAAAAAGTAAAATGCAAAACAAGCTTTAAAATAAAGAACCACTTTTACTATTTACTACCACTACTATACTATTTCTATAGTAGAACTATTTACATATTTATACGTGTGCACACACTCTCCCCGGCCAGCAGGCGTTCCACAGCTTCTCCGTGATGTAGTCCGTGTGGTCTGAGTTCTCCAGCGCCAGGTAGAGTAGGTGGCGGCGCAGAAGGCGCGCCACACTGTCGCCGCCCCCACTGCCCCTGCGGCGCAGCGGGCGCTCCGAACACGTCCACGCATGTGCAGTTGCTGGTAGACGCCCACGCAGGCGTGACTGGTCGAAAAAAATGGGAAAATTATTCAAGTTCAGACCGTAAGTTGTGATGGAAATTTTAAAACACTAAATCAGACCGACCTGTCTAAACCCACCAAGCTTGTAAAGTGCTAGCGACAGCTAACACACAACTAGCAAGTTAAGTTAGCAAGTTAAAATGCTTAATTAACGAAAACTGGCAATATGAAATATTAATGTGATACGGAACAGTCAGCTAACGCTTCACAACAGCAAAAGAAAGTTGTACTTTTATCAACTTACCATGGAAAACACTTCCAAAAACCCTGAGAATGCACTACCGTACATCCAATGCTTGAACTGCTGGTGTTTGGAGATATTAGCAGCTCCATGCTTCTTTCTAAGGAATTCAATGGGTGTGTCCGAACTCTCTCTCTCTATGGCCCTGATTGTGACGTTAGCTTCTAATGAGTGACAGTGGCGACAGCCAATCACACAAGAGATCCAAACAACAGAGAGCCAATCAAGTGCTCTAACCACAGAAAAGCGGGCTTCAGCTTGACCGGTTGTTTCCCGCTTGGTCCTAGTGCGAACAATGTCGGTGTAGTGTAGCAGAACAAAAAGTGCAGGGGACCAAATTGGACATTTGAAAAAGTGCAGGGGACATGCCCCCCCCCCCAAAAAAAAAAAATTAATAAAAAAATTACGTCCGTGCAGTACAGTTAAAGAAATGTGGCATTTCATGACATTGACTTTGCAGCAATCCCTTTTCCTGAGCAAGCATGAGGACACAGCAGAAAATAGTGCTTCCTTATACCATGAAGGAACCTCCAGGAGAACTCGACAGTACGAGCAGCAATCTGCAATAACTGACAGCAAGAAGAGAAAGTACACACAGTAAAACAAATAATTACTGAGTTTGGGATCTTTCCTATAGGAAAATTAAGATATTTAAATCTACAGCCCAGAAAGAAATCTACGTATGATTTAAAATTACAAACATTTTAATGCACCCGTATTGTGCGAACACCTTTGTAACATTGAGTAATATAAAATAAATTGTTTGGCTCAAAATTACAGGCTCAGCATTGCAGACCTTGCATTTAATTTTCACTTTTTGTAGAGAAGGGTTATGTAGATATCAAAAGACCTTGAAACTGCAATATGCCAATTATGGTAAGTATGCGATGGGTTCATATAGCTTTATGAGCTAGATGGTCTGTAATAAAGCGACAGTGTGTTTGGCTCCAAATCATGCAGAAGATGCACACTGAGCTGTCTAAAGCTGGCAAAATGGACTGCTCAATTAAAGAGCAGATTTAAGATAAGAGTGTTGATTCCCGAGTCCAATTAATTAGCACTAGAAGAGAGGAGAGTCAGTCAAAGAGCAGTGGAAAGATTTACGCAGAAGTCACCCACCAGGGACTTGCTCTCCTGCTCCTACCTTCTCACCCATACTCCATGCTCTATTTCCTTCTTTCTCCTGCTAATTCTTTTGTTCAGTCTTTTGACTTCTAGCTCACCTTCTCGTCTCCCTCTGTCATTACCAGTCTTTTAAAACCTAATACACAGGTTTAATTGCGTGCCCTTGATTGCAAAAACTTTGTCTAGATTGTGTTAAAATACAGAGAATTCTGTTAAAAAAATTTTAGTTAGGTAAGTTAGACAAAAATAAGTCCAACTTTAAAAAACGCTTCATGTGAGCTTTACTGCTAGGTGAAAATATAATTGTAATACATTGGATTGATAAATTTTCAAGAAGTGTACAAAAATGTCACAATCGTTTTACTAACATCTTATACGGGACCTGCTGGTTTAAGAATTGATTGAATTAACATGTATGACATAACAAAAATGTGTTAATGGGTTAACATTCACTCACCAGTAAATAATCTGGATTTATACTGTAAAAGAAGTGAGCAAAAGAGCTATGTACTGAAGTTAAATGATGTGTTGCGTATTACTGTTTACATTTTCACATCAAAAACCTTAAGCTGTCCATTTTGTTCTGGTTGTTTCAGAAATGCAGACATGAGGATTTACATGCTCTTCTACATATTGATCAAAAACAAAAACATGTACAATACATGTAATCTGTTAAAAAATATATTCTTCATTTAATGACTAATTCCCATTGTATGTCTGACTCAGTCATGATATTTATGGCTATAATAATGTTAGTTTGATATCCTTTGGCTTGTGTTTCATTTGGTGTTTAATGGCCTTTAAAAACATTAATAGATGGTCTCTTAAATTCATTTATGGTGTTATGGTGCTGGAGCTTTCCCTTGGGCTAGTTGCATAATACATGAGAATCCAATTATTTTGAACCTAAAAACACCTATCAAAACCCTATATATTTTTTATAGGAAATTCCCAATACTTACGATGGTTTGCCAATAGGAAAAAGCTGTGAATAGATTGCGTCTGGATCCATGGCACCCATAACCCAGTGCTCCCAACCCCCAACCTCTCCTCCCTGAATGTCCGAAAGCTAATTGTATTACCACCATAGCCCTCCGGCCATCCATTAGAGTCACAGTTAGACGTCAATAACAGAAACTCATGCCAAAACTCCAAAAATCACCTGGTCAGAAGAAGGAAAAAAATAAAAACGAATCAATATTTGGCCTGAGTGGAGGGACCAGTCCTCATTTCGCTGTCTGAATTTTTGATGCATCTGCTGCTTAAGCTTCACACTATCAATTACGAGATAAACAGGGTCTGGGTGATTGTTGTCATGGAGCACAGGGCTGCCATCCAATTAGATCTTGCTCCGGCTAATGTGTTAATATCTTACATAATTGGTGAGGGGGGCCACCCCCTCAAATGTCAAGCTGATCCTTATAAAGACGAATTCTTCGCCATTAGCACAACCTTATCTTGGTGAAGTAATACAGATGAAATATACATAGTGACAGTTTGTAATTTAAATTCCCAAATGAGTTTTTAAACCACCCTTTATCTGTTTCAGTTTGCTAAAACTTTTAACAGAAAAATAAACGGAAGCTCTTTTTTGTCAAGTATTTTAATTTCAACTTGTAAAAGCTCCAACTCTAGCTTTGTTGTCTGTATTCAGAAAAGCAAAGAATGGAGGATAAAACTTTAAAAGACTTGGAAAAACAATCAAGCATGGAGAGCTTTAAGACCAGACACAACAAAGAGAATAATAGTTGGACAAAGCAGAATGGAAGTCAGAAAAAAGAAGAGGGATAAGGAAGAAAAGCAGAGGAAATAGAGAGAGGGGAGCCAGGGATGAGAAGGCTGCCTGGAAAGACGATTAGTATTCATGCGGCGTGGTGCTCCAGTGAGGATTAATGGACTCTGATGCCTAATATCCTGGAGAACAATTAATTTGCCCACAGTTTTGTCATGGTTGAAAGTCAAATGCTGGAACAGATCGATGTGCACAGCCGCCAGTAAAATAGCGGCAGCCCCTTCTGCCAGGCGCAGAATTTTAATTTCATCATCATCATTTTCCCCGGCTGCCACCCTCGACGTAGCTGTCCATGACATGGCTGAGAGGGCCGCCACATCCCGACAGCCATGGTACAGGCGCACACACAGAGACACACACAATTAAAAAGCACAGTAAACACGCAAACAAGCTACACACTCTTATATATTCGCATGTTTAGTGGAGAACTGCCAACCCTTGGCAAACAGTGTATTAATACAAATTGAAATATGGCCGTAAAAGACATTACTGACACAGAAAAAAAAGCTTTTTAAACCCTTTTACACACCTTTGAAAACAAATATGAGATAGGGTAGCATCCCATAAACAGCCTTCTCCCATTTTTCACATTGAAAAACAGAATTATAATGGATTTCATATCCAACAGAAATTACTGCTTAAGTGTAAAAATGGGAGAGAAAAAAAACATACCTTTTTTAGATTAATTTCCAAATACTACAGACTGAAAAATGATTCCAGACTTAAGAGTTTAAACTTTGTCAGACTGGAGTCATTAACATTAGTTTTTAAGATGTTGCCTCAGATTGGATTTTGACTTAGTTGGCCATTCTGGTATGAGTTTGATTGGATTTTAACCCTTCTGTGCAGCTTTTTTTGGACGATGATTGGCACTGACCTGCTCATTTTACCGCCATATTCTGAAGTCTTTTGAAGCCTCTTGCAGGTTTTCTTCCAGAATTTATAGTGTCCTCTGTCGTCCAACTTCCCATCTATTTTTTTTCACTGTCATTGCTGGAACAAAGAAAAACAGAGCATGATGATGCTTCCACAATGTTCAATGTGTTCAGAATTAAGTTTTGGACTAATATTAGCAGTGCACATCTATGTATTTATATACATTTTGGGTCCCCAACATAGTTTGTTGCAAACTTCAAATTAGGCTTCTAATGTGTTTTTATCAATAATTAAATGTTGTTACTGTTTCATGAGAGGAACTAATGGTTCTCTTCTCAGAGTTAATTCACGTAATAAGTATCTTTAATACGCAGTTGGACACACTGGAACAAAATCTTGGCTATCACAGTAAAGGAAAACAAATACTTTAAGTTTAAGCTGTAACATGACTGAATATTAAAAGTGCAAAGCAGACTAAACACTTTAGCAAAACACTTTAATAGTTCACAATTAATTATTTAAACATCAGTTTAATTTCTAACACTATTATAATATTTAAGCTTGCCTTAACACAAACACATCAGAAACAGAAGAAGAAAACACTTTAATATATTTCATATCACCACACTGTGTAGAATAATGTTCTTTGCACAAATATCGGGTTGTAGGAGTGGACTAGCGTAATTTTATCACAAGCACATAACCACGTCGAGTTCACCATCAGCAACAGAGAGTTGATCGCCACGCATCATCGACCCATCGTCGGGCTGTAAATATTTCATTAGAGATGCAGATGTGTCAATTAAAGATACATTGAGACACAGCGAGATCCCCCATCTGGCACCATCCTTTATTTGTCTTTTAGCGTATTCACCTAGCACAAGGATATTCTCATTAGCACAATAATGCATCACCAAAAAAGAGACACACGGGAGACAATCAGGAAGCCGGGGAACACGAAAAATATAGATATGCTGTTAGAGGACAGGCCTCTTCATATGAGCAATCAATAGCTCAGTGCTAACTCTCATTGCATGCTTGTGTGAGTTGATGGTGAGACCGTTTACAGAAATAAAAACACTGGCATGATGATCTAAATAGTGATCATGTGGTATTGTGGGCTTTTTAAATTACATAAGAGCTCTTGAAATGTTTCTGTTCAATTTAAATAGATTCATTCACACTGACTCCCTACTCTCATAAACAGTTCAATATTAACTTTCAGCACCTGCCTTGGTTTCCATAGTTTTTTTTGTCATAGTTACCCTCTGTGGGGAAGAAAAAATATGTAGACATCATATAAATTATTAAAGGTGCTGGTGCTAATTTATTTAATGAATTAAGAAGAGTCTGTGGGGGGCATTTCAATAATGGAGCACTGTTAGCAGTGTTTTAATAAGGATGGCACACATTGACTGGGTAATTACATCTCAGATCTCCCCATGCAGCTTCACTCCCACATGGGGAGGAAGCAGTGTGACAGTGGAAAAGTTGTCTGGCCTCTGTATTTATCTTGAACCAAACATGATGACACTAAGTCTCACTCACTGGCCTCCAATTAGAGACTGGATTGGGTAGGTATTGATTATTGGATAAATGACTGTAAAGAATAAATAACTATCACCTGAATGTTTATCATAGAACCATGCAGATCTACATAATATGTGTTAACCATCATTCTGCCAGAGAGGTTTTAAAGCTTGTAGCTTGTTAAATTTGAATGACTTCAGAAAAGTTCAACCTGAAGCCTAAAGCTAACAGCTTGTTTAAGAGAGGCAAAGATCAAACTTTGCACCTAAAATCTTAACTCTACTCTGGAAACATCTAATAGAACTCTATGATTCTATCCATTGTTTATCCTATCGCGTACCTGCAAGAACAAGCAGGTAATATGCTGTCGTTGTGGAAAAGGTGATCACACCCTTGATGTATCAGACATACGTTAATGCAAATGCTTTTGTGAGTCACATTTTTTATTTTTTTATATTTATAGAGAATTCAATAAATCTTTATTCTTCATGGGAAATTGAGGTGACACACAATACACCACCATTGATCTTCTCTAAGAATTACGTTCTAAAACAACATTTTAGGGGAATAAACATTATTTTAATGATTTTAACACAGCTTTACTTTTACAGTAGTTGACAGGAAACGTTTTCCCTCTCTATTTTCCACAGCAAAGATAATGAGCTCTCTTTCCTTTAGGAATATACAACTGCTTCCTTGTAAATAATCAGCCAATGCTGTTAAACCTTTGCCTTGAGGATCAACTATTCTTGAATTACATTAGAACTCAGGAGACAAAATTATCTACTGGAGGTGTGATATTAATAGTTTATAAACTTGAAAAAGAACCTCACAACAAAAACCCTGAGTTCTTCTCTTTTAGTCAAATTACAAGAACATATTTTGAAATAACCAGTAAATAGCAGTCTTTTTTTTTATTTAAGGATAGTGAATGTTTGCCATATTGCAGAAAAGTTAAGCCTAGTTTTCTTTAAGCTCAAACTCATATATTTAAGTGTTGAATTTAAAAATGAACGAGTGGAATGTGAACAAAGGTCTAGGCATGACGGTAATGCTGGACCTTCTTGGTTAAACTCCCCCCATAGTGAATGAACTCAGGAGTTAGGGTTAAAAAATGTCTTGAAAACACTTAACAATTTATTGCAGCACTGTCTCTTCATAGAAAATAAAATAGTTTTATGTATAAATGTTCTTTGTCTCATCTCCCAGAAATGAAGAAAAAAACTCCCTTTCTTTAATCTTAAATTAAGCATCCCAGAACCTCATTTTGAATGTTTTTTGCTGGTGTATTTTGCATTTCTGGGACTTCAGGCATCACGTTTGCTCACGGTTTTTCCTTCATCATGGCCTCATTGTGAAATGTTTTGAGTGGCTGTCAAAAGCAAAATTTCACCTGGAGCTTCCTAATAAGTTGAGTTTTTTTTTTCTCTTTGGTGAAACATCCCATAGTTGTGAGTTCAGGTGTAATTCCCATAGCCATAATTTTGCTCTTACTCTATGATATTAAGGCATTACCATGTTATGAACAGAGTTACATAATAACGAAGTATATTTATTTGAGCAACTTTTAGAAAAAAGGAATACTTTTTATCTCATTTAATTTCTAATTTAATTTAGTCTTCTACATTTATGTGAGTTATATTATTACACTCAAGTAAAATTTCTGAATCCTCACCTTTCTCTTAGCAACTTCTAATTTATCTAACTTGTCATCTTTAATTTGAAAGGAAATAATAACAAAAATGCAGACAATCAAAATGTATAGCTAACTAACAACACAATAAACACAATACAACAAAGGTTAGGCTTTCAAAAATACAAAATGTGTATTTTAGTTTACCAATGATGAGATAATAATGGGCATAAAGTTGATGTCAAAGACGTCTCAAGTTTGTTTTTTTGGGAACAACGAGCCTAACCTTTTTCTAGAAACCATTTATACCATGTTTCATTGTTTAAAATAATTATAAAAATTTGAAAAGCTAGTGTAAACATACATAACCATTGAACACTAAACCATAGACTAAAACAACAACGATATTCAACGCAACCAGCAAGAAAACAAAAATAATAATGAAAAGGAGGACATTTCCATTTTCAGTATTAAAAAACACACAGCCTTGTTGGGATCGTGTCTCATCGTTCAAGATTTAATAGGTTTCTGTATGATACAAAGAGAGAAAGAAGCTGTGGGAGAGAAAGAGAGAGTGTGTCTATAATAAGGGCTTCAATGGTCTGTGATGGGACTGGATCCCAATCAATAGAGATGCTCCTCAGGCCATTCGTAGGCATAATGACTTTAGGTTTCTCAATAATTAAGATATTGTCACCGTGGTGACTGCAGGGTCAGCCAATCATTAACCTCATGTTAAATATGCCTTTGTTTTAATTGGTTTTCCTTAACTCCCTCAGATATGCGGGAATGAAAATTTAAAGGAAAGAAACCTTTTTTTCGTTCTGCATGTATTAAAACGTAGATGAATGGGGGGAGAGGAGAATAATTAAAGACCTGCAGAATATTTAGAATGACCATTTCCCGCTAATGTAATATATTTTTACCTTTGGAGTGTGTTACTTATAAAAAATAAATAAAAAACTGGGACTGGGCAGTGTAATTCGGGACAAATAAACAAATAAAAATCATCACGTTGGTGGGTACAACGTATTTTCATATATCATAACTTTCAATTTCAATTATTTACTTTCAATATGTTCAAATTGCACTGTCAGATAAATGTAATGAGACAAAATGCAAACACTAACAACAAATATCCTAAATGCTCATCTGAATAAAATGATCATTGTAATTTAAAAAAATGTTTAATCAATGAAAATGTAAAATCATTTCTTTTACCGGTTCATAGTGAATTTTGGAAATGCCAGCCAAACCAAATTTTCTGCTAAGTTTTTGGTTTTGGATGCCATCATCAGACGAGACAGATGGCTGTCAAGCTCAGAAAAGAATGCGTTTGCCGGGTTCTGGTTTCTAAACCATTGAAACTCTGCATTCACCTTCATTTAAAAGGAGCAAAGGACAAACAAGGACAATAAAGTAACATCAAATTGACAGTTCAAGTCTGACAAAACCTTGCATTGCTATGATAACAAACAATTAAAGAGTGTAACTAAAGGTCCTTTGTTTTGTTTTTAGAAACAGCAGGACATTTTCCAGCAATGCAAATCAGTGAGTGGATTAACATGAATTTACTGAATTTAAAGGTCCAAGATTAAGTAGATATTTTTTTATAAAAATGAATAAAATTAAAATTAAAATCTTAATATAAATTAAATCAGAAACGAAAGTAAGGCCCCGTATGAGTGCAGCATGGAATTGCTCAAATCGTTTCATCTATCCAAACCAGTTGGAATTACCTTTAACAGTGAGGTTTTAACAATTTCACTTGTTATAATTTGGCCATAGTCAGCATGATTTTTTTAATTATAACATAGTTCTGAGAGCGTAACATGAAAAATGCCAATCATTCCCCTACAGAATGCGTTTTAGTTTACTTTATTCTTCACCCTGTATATAATTTGTATAACAACTGAGTTGATGCTGCCATGGTTGAAAAAGAACTGTTAAAAGTATGTTACGATATTGCTACCAACTGAACACCTTATTTAGATGATTAAACGTATTAATTATCTTGGTTATCATATTTAGTTTATTGAGTTACCATAAACATTTTAATTTTTTGGTTAAATTTTTGGCTACCAGTTCATCTTCAGCACTGTGCATTGAAAATGTCAACCTTAAGGACTCAAACAGCACAGGTCAGTCAGTGGGAATCAAAAATGGAGCTGTTCTGTCAGTTTCCAAGCTCACCATGAAACATAGCATCACAGTGGCAAAATAATGGTAAGTCATGAAAATATGTAATCCGTGACATTCATTAAAATAGGTTCCAGTTGTTCCAGTAACTACAAACAATTAGGTTTTTAGTCTTAATTAAAATACCTCAATGTTAGAGCAATTTTCTGGAAGTTTGTTCCAGATAATATGAATATAAAACCAAATGCTTCTGCTTCATTTTTTGCTATGATTCCGGAGATGATTGATTAAACTAGAACTTGAACATCAGATTGGTCTGGAAGGTTGATTCAAAAACATATGTTTAACATGCTTTAGCATTATTTATTGTGACAAAAAAATAGTTTAACTTTACTTTAGCCTTTCTCTACCAGAACAATGGAGACATCAAATAATGCTTAGCCTGCTTTGTCAGAGGACTGTTTGTGTATGATATGTATTAAAAAACAATAGATAATCACTGCTAGAGGTACAGGAATTATGCCACATAGGAAAGGAACAGTAAGGCAATTATTAAGGAAAATGTTTAAAACAAAAAAAGTAGATATACAGATGTCTCATTTTTACATTTACATATATAAGGCATTTTAATGATGAGTAATATAGTCCATCAGTTTTGAAGAAATATATTAAAAACAGGTGTGAATCCTCTCCACTCATGGTAGGGTATATGGTACTTGGCAAGCAAGAAAACATTTTTAAATATTAGATATTTGGCCATCAAGATCATCAACATGGTACAGTACTGGTGACCTCCGGGATGTCGTAGATTTTCAGTGACAACCAATTCTTTATTTCTTCCAAGACTTTAGTTGATAGGGAACAGGTCTTTATTTCTATGAGCTTGGAGTGAAGCATTGCCTCCACCAAGATAGCGGACACACTGCTGCATCACAGCAACGGGCCAGCCCAGTCAACAAGACATCTACAGTATGTGGCTTACTGGGAATTTAATAAAGCTCTACCGAAGTGATACAAAAAAAGTATCAACTAACACAAACGCCTGTCTTTTCATATAAAAAATATAAGATTAGCTAGTAGTAGATTTTATAGAAGAATTCAATAAAAAAATTTAGAAGAGGATTGCTTTTAGCTAAAGAATTACACTGTCAAACATTTTCTAGATTCAAAACTTTTTTTCCCCCAGAAACCTCTAAATAAAAGGGAATATATATATAATTTAATGTTGCTCTGTCATTAACTGATTCATTTTTTAATCTTATTTTATTGCTTTCTTTTACTATAATATACATATTTAATCTAACACATATCACAGTGTACTGTATACCGCAACCATCGGTTTTCTGTTGAGATGTACTGATATTCAGTTCATATCCTTTGTACATTCTGTTTAAAAAAGAAACAAATATAGATAGATATCTGTTGATCACAGGGGTCTAAGCTCTACATGCAAACAAAATTTTTTCAAATAAAGCTCGATGATTAAATATTATAAGATATTTCATATTTCTGTGAAATCACTGCTGTGAATATTATAATAAAGGTATCTTTAGAGCAACTATAAGAATCACATAAATCCCTCTTAGGTCTTCTTCTATGTTTTTAGTGAATTAAACCCATTAGTGGACCCAATTTTTACAGTTATAATTGTAATATTATGTTCAAGCACTAACTGAAGGTAAGTTGTTACTTAAGCAATATCTATTTAAAGGATTGCAATCAATAAGCTCTGGTCTATTAAACATTTAAGATAAATGTACAATTTGTTACTCAAAACAACAAATAGCTTGAAACAATTCTTTTAATTCAATATCAAGTACCCTAAAAGAGGTTTAACATTAATAGGTGGATTTAGGAATTATACACAAAGATTAAACTTCTTAATTCAAGTCAGTTCAACTTGTGCAGAATGTCCTGTTTTGCAGTATAGTATGAAAATAATGGTTGGTTTTAGGAACACTGTATCTCCCAATACAAATAATAATAAGTAAGCCTAGTAATTATTTATTAACCTAATTTCAACCAGTACCCGTTTTATTTTAGCCCTAAGTTTTAGACATTTGCACCAAAGCCGAACGTTGTAACACTGCTGGCGAAGAAGGGGTGCTCATCTCTTTTCACATACATGCAAAGCCCACTCAGATGGCAATATTCCTCTCCCACTTCCCCCATCCCAGCAATCACTCCCAGCCATTCCTGGCCCAGCTGGGGGATGAGAAACAATGAATTTATATCTGACGTGTTGTCATTCTTTTCTCTTTACTACACAGAGTTTTTGTGCCTCACTCTCTCCCATGTGCCGCCGTGCCATTGGTTGCTGGTAAATGGACTAAAGCACCACTCAATAGGCTGATGCACTCCGTCAAGGCGAGGGGGCTTGACCTTTCCTGGCGTGGGGAAACGCAATTCATATCGGCCCCA
>JAVLVB010000140.1:932325-952448 GCA_032876305.1 Orestias chungarensis | reverse complement strand
CACACACACACACACACACACACACACACACACACACACACACACACACACAAACACACACACACAGATACACACTGCTTGGGAAAAGAAGCTCCTTAAACTGATAATTGATTATTCATTTAATTGTTGGGATGTTTATTATTCCAGGTTAATATGTTTAAGGGACACATTTTTTTCGCACTTTTATTTGCCATAAACACCAGACAGACTGTAACTGCCAGACCACCAGGAGAGATGGTTACTGTGGAGACAGCTGCCCTTGAGGATTCATTCATGATAAACAGGAATACAAACACGCAAACAGAAAACCACAATCAACGTCTATCTAGTCTTAATGCATATGCACCCATACTTGGTCGGTGGGGCACAAACAAACCGTTTGGAATGGTCCTCATAAAACAAGGCAAGTTAGTAAGTAAGTAAGTACTCTTCATTTAAAAAGTCCTTTAAACAGAAAATAGCTATAACAAAGTGCTGTACCTAAAACCGTAAGGTATAAACAAAGAAAAAAAACAATATAAAATCAGTAAAAACAGTAAAAACAGTAAAACAACAACAGAAGCAGAGTCTCATACTGGATTAAAAGCCTGGGAATAAAAATGGGTCTTAAAACGAGTTTTAAAACTGGACAGTGAAAGGGCTTGTCTAATATGAACTGGGAGATCATTCCGTAGTTTAGGACCAGCAACAGAGAAGGCTCTCTCTCCTCTGGGTTTCCGTTTAGCCCTCGGTACCTTCAGGAGCAGCTGATCAGCTGACCTGAGACACCGGGTAGGAGCATAAAGGTGGAGCAGCTCCGAGAGGTACAGCGGGGCAAGCCCATTTAACGATATAAAAAAAAAAAAAAAGAATTTTAAAATGGATATATGGGCAGCCAGTCAAGGGAGGCTAAAATGGGAGTAATGTGTGCTCCCACTTACGTCTTCCTGTTAATAGGCAAGTGGCAGCATTTGGAATGGTTTTGCATTTCTCGGATTCCATTTTCAAAGTGCGCATTTGCAAGAAAGAGCTTCACCTTTGCCAGCTGCCTAAGATAAAAACGCTAGACTTCACGATTGCACCAATTTGCTGGTCTAATTTAAAATCAATGTCCATCTTAAAACCCAAGTTAGTGACTGTTTGCTTCCCGTATTGCACCTAGGGGCCTAAATCAACAGTAGGGGGTTTGAAAGACACACTGTTATTAAAAACCATATCTTCTGTCTTACTTTTGTTGAGTTTTAAGAAATTCAAAGACAACCATGATTTAATGTCTTTGAGACATAGCAGAAGTGGGTTCAGGGGGGAAGCGTCCTTCTTCCTTAGTGGCTTATAGATCCGGCAGTCCTCAACGTAACAGTGGGAAGTAATGCCACACTTTTACAGGATGGAACCTAGAGGCAGAAGATACAGAGAAAAGAGCAGGGGCCCCAAAATTGAACACCAAATGACTTTGGAGCAGAGTGGGACTCCGAGCCACCAAGGGTTATTAACATGGTTCTGTCTGCTAGAAAGGACTTGAACCAGTCCATAGCAGTACCCTTTGATGTCCACTAGGTGCTGCAGACTAGAAAACAATATGTTGTGGTCCACGGTATCAGAAGCCGCTGTTAGGTCCAGGAGGACAATGATCGCATAGTTTCCCGAGTAATTTGTCAGAAAAAGGTTAATAAAAAACTTAATAAAACCGACTCAGTGCTATGCAATGTTTTAAACCCAGATTGGAAAACCTCCAGGACACCATGCTCATCCAAGAAAGATTTTGGTTAAGAATAAACAAGTTTTTCCAAAATTTTTGAAACAAAAGGCAGCTTGGAGATGGATCTAAAACTGCCTAGCAAAGCAGGGTCTAGACCAGGTTTCTTAATCAGGGGTTGCACCACGGCATGTTTAAAACTTTGAGGGACAACACCGGGAGACAGACTGCTAATAATGCTAATAATGGCCAGAACAGACTGTCTGATACTAGGAAATACTTCTTTAAAAAAGTGAAGGGGGACACATCTTGCAAGGCCTTCAGAGACACAGGCTAACACAAAGCTAAGCAAGAAACAGGGTCAGAGGTGTAAGATGCACGAGTAGAAATGAGGGCCCATGCAGAAATAACCTTGATGAAAAAGTGTAGGAAGCTATTGCACAGTTTGGGAGATACCTCTGGGCACCTAAGCTGTGGAGGATTAATGACAGATTCATAACTGTTTTAAATAGCACACGGGGTCGATTAGAGTCCACAAGACTAGAAAGATATTCCCATTTGGAATCTTTAACAGTACTCTCATAGCAGCTCCAAACAGATTTGGTGGGAAACTTGTAGCTTGTCCTTCCACCTTTGTTACGCTTTTCGGTACTCCTGTCTGGCTGCACGGGTTCTAGCATTCAACCAGAGCTAAATTTTAGCTTTGGATTTGAAGGTAGATCATATTTGAATAGGAGAAGATGACAAAGGGCTACAGGAATGCAAAGTAAATAAGACTTAGGTTTGTCATCATATACGTACAGTATTAGGGGAGTGTGTTCAGATGTGAACCTAAGAAACCTGTGTGAGAGCAATGATGATATGGCATAAAAGTATCTATATTATATATATATATATATGTTTGAAACATACAAACATGAATAACTAATACCAATTAAAATGAAAATGATATATGTGTCACAGAGCGGCTTTGGCTCCAGCTCCATATTTTATTTTTTTTCCGATACGAACCAAGGTGGATTTCTGAAGGCCAGTATTCTATTTCTGCCATCACAATGGAGGAACCAGGGCTGTGTGAAAATACTCAAGGTAGAAAGTCAAAGGCGCATAAACCATGGCGCAAGTTGATCAATCCCTGATGTTAGAAAAATATGAATGTCTCCTTTGGTTATTTTTGTATCAAACTAAAAAAGCACTTAAGAAATAATTCCCAAATTTAGTATGTAATCTCCTTCGCGTTTTAAATTGATTCAAACCAACTGACCACGTCTGGTTCTCAGATAAAATTTGCTTCTTGTCAGCTTGATCTCTTTAGTAAAACAACTACTGGGAAAAAAAAGAATCAGAGTGTTCCTGCTTTGTCTAACTCACTATAAATCAGGTAAAATAATTAACAAAACTTTGGATTTGGCCAAGTCCATATTTCCATGCAAACATGTAGTGTTCCATTTTTTCCCCCAAATTGTATGGCACAATTAGAGGGCCATGGAGGGAAGCCATCTTTTCTGCATTAACCCTAAACTGTGGAGTTTTGTGCTAGAGGGGTTTCAAGCATTTCTTTTGGGTGGAATATTCCCTGCATGGTTTTTTTTCAGCTTCTATAAGTTTAAACTCCTCCACAGTTATTATTTTGTGTTAAGCTATAGGAAAAGTAATATATATATTTTTATTTGTAAGCACAGCATATAAACCTAGCCAATTTTCTTGAATAATAAAGAATTTACAACTAACTGCACAAAAATCACCTAACCTTAGTAAAATACAGTGAGGGGTGTGGGTATAATGCTGCTGTTAAATTATGTTGTTGATAGAACCAAGTTCCATTTTTACAACATTTCTTTGGACATTTCTTCTTCGGAAAAAAACAGATTTTTTTAATTTTAACTAAAATCTATAAATTTTTACTAACTTTTGCTGACTTGAAAGTTGTTGTTTTTTTTTTACATAGTGGCTGATACCAGCTTATTTTTTCACACATCTTGCATGTGTTCAAAGACAAAATCTATTGGTTGCAGTTACACCTTCTAAAGTACTTTGCATTTTGTATATGGTAAATGGCCTATACTTGTATAGTGCTTTATCAAGTCCAGGGAACCTTTTATTGCATTATTACTTTGTTATTTGATGAGTGGCAACTTCGTCGTCCTAAGATTATTACAGTTAAAGAAGCAATACTTCTGCAGAAAGAGGACTCAATATTTTTTATCTGGAATCTCTATCAGAAAAACCTGCATGTCGCAATATTATTTACTTTAAAATGTTAAGAAGAAGCCTGCGTACGACTAAAGGAGTCTTCGAGTATTGATTTTTGCTAATTGAGGCTTGAGCTTTCATTGAAACTGTTTATTCTATTCTCTTAATTCTCTCTAAAACACAATACAATTTAAGCTTGATCATGTAAAGTGGTACGATTTACTGGTTTTGCTCTTTTTTTCTATTTTGGGATTTTACTGGCTCAAAGTAGAAATTGATCAAAAACATAAAACACCTCTTTGGTAGTTTTTATCGTACACACTAAGCAACAGTGGGCGTAAATGTAATCGTTCCCCATGTATATGCCACAAACTGAGAAAAATCTAATTTTTTAAAGTGTTGTCAAAGCTCCACAAAAAAATTCTGAATATTTCTGTTTTGCAAAATACATGAATGTGTACGGAGCTCATTAAAACGTATTCATGATTTGTGAGTACATTTTATTACTAGTTACTGCATTTATTACAGAAACATTGTCTTCTAAACAAATGCATGTTTTTCAGATTGATTCCTTATTCTTTTTTGATTTTGAATGAATACTTGATGCAACTATATATTATTCAGCAAACACTAGCTGCTGCTCGAGTGGAAATAATATGGTGTATGTTTCTCATTTCTTATGGTTGAGAAATATTTCAGCATTTAGTGCAAATGAATCTCTAAGGTCTCTGATTTTGGGTCAGAACGACCACACTGCGAAAACGCCAATATGCAGAGGTAAACATTTCAGTTTTTTGAAAACTGGAGTTCTTTCTATGGCAACAAACTAATCATATTTCTGGTGTATGAGTTGTTGTTTTTTACATACATAATATAAGTTGGTAATTTGCCACAGCTGGATTGGAAGAAAATCTTCTTTTTGTGTAGTGCAACAGCAGAAATTAACCCACAAAGTACCTGAGATCTCTTGGGAAACTTGCATTTCCCCATGGCTCTGTTTCTGTCTACCAGCGTCTGCACTGTTTTGTAAGGCCTGGCCCATTTAGTGAGCCTTCAACCTTGGACTCACCAGGGATTCAACATATCATTTCACCTTTCACAGACAAGTTACTTCCTGTCTAACAAGATTATTCATTATGTGGCATGATGTAACCATTCAACATTTGAGTGAAATGTGCACTTTTTCCTACACTCTGACTTAATGTTTGTTTTTCTATTACAGAAGTATCATTGATACCTGTTTGGGAATGACTCTCCTCTTTCCCCTGTCATTCTTGGTGGCGTTGATGGGTGGGATGTGGGTTGGCAACAAGGATAGTGATCAAATTTCCTACACACCACAAAAGCAAACACAGCTAGTCGACACTGTGTGCCGCACATCCCTGGAGTCCGAATTCTGCTCTGAAACCAATTTAGCAGCCTCTGCAGCATGGAGGAAACCTCTACCCCCCTCTTTCCTTCTATCCATCCATCCAGCCCTCCCTCCTCCTTATGTTCCTCTCCCTTTCTCCCAAAGTGTCACTCTTTAGAAAAGTGGGAGGCAGGAAAGGGTGGGAGAGTTTGGACTGGAGAAAGGGGGGAAAAGAAGGGAAAGTATTCTCTTGTTTCTGAAATCATGCTCTGGATCAGTCTGGAGAGGCCTGCCTTGTTTGGATTGGCATGGTGGCTGGCAGACGATAGAGGGAGTATGAGCTGGAAGAGAGTTATAAATAAACATTTCAACACTGCAACGAAGAGGTGTCGGCAGGCTTCAGGCCACAGACGTTCCATGGGCTCTCTGGCGCCTCTCCAGGTCACATTGCATGAGAAAATGGTCACACGAAATACGCTTTGTGTGTGTTGGTTCCATGTGAGTCTGTGCATAACAGAAACAGTTAAAAAGAAAAGAAGCTTTATAGGGTTGTCTCTGAGTTGCTATAGTAGCAAATTGGACGAAGATGCCACTTAATGGCGTCATCCGTCTGATGAGATCACCAGCACATTTTGTAAAGGCTAAATCTTCCATTTGCCAATTACTCACTAAATATGTTAAACTGGGAAAAACAACTTTAAAACACTATTAAAACTGGGCCTTTTAATTTTAGATACTTACAAATGAAAAAGGCTGCCAAGTGTTAAATGCAGTTAAGTTCATCCCCCTTCACTTCAATAACACCCTATTAGTAAATGATTTGGAGAAAGAATATTAAGACCGAAAAGCTACTCAAAAATCAAACGAAAAAAGGAAATAATCTATTTGCCAAGTGGCGAGGAGGCCTTTATGGTACCTTTGTAGGAGCTGCAAAGATCAATACCTCAGGGATCCATGAAAATCTGTAGAAGGGAAAACCGTTAGTCTTGCACTTCTTCAATCTAGGCCTTTTTAATAGAGTGGTGAGAGAACTTACTTACTAATATATAGCCATCAAAAATAACACAAAAAGTTTGTCAAAAAAATTTAAGGGACACAGTAGACATAAGAAAAAGGTGGTTCGGGCAGAAAGTTCCATGATTAAGTATTCTGGAACACATGAAGTCACTGTGTGATGAAAAACTACCACTGCACCCTTAAAGACATCATCACATGGTCCAGGCTGCATGATGCGTATGAAAAAAGGGGCCATAATCACCTTGTGCAAAACCCTGTATATACAGTCAAATTCAGTAAATGTGCATATTTATTCACATTTATTCGTCAGATCAAAACTACTTTTTAAAAATCAAATATTTAAGCAGGTATTAAGTATACTTTTTCTTTAGTTTAAATTTTTGTATTTTATATATATATATATATATATATATGTATATATTCACACTTTGTGTTAAAATAATTAACACGGTTTGAAGACCTCCATCTGCGTATAACAATAATAAAGTATAATCCTTTAAATAAATTTAATTAAGTCAATTGTGATACTAAATACAAAAAAAGTGTTCAATATTATTCTGGTTTATTTATTTGGACTTCAGAGAAATTAGGTATCTGTATTTTGTGCATTTAGGTGTATTTGCAAATTATTTTAAAAAGAAATGTTACAATTGTTTTTATTTCAATACACAAATTTTAAACTGTGGGTGTTTTGTAGTTCATGAATAATTTTTAAAACGATTTTTAAATAAAAGTGATCATTCAGGAATTGGACCAAAATTATGTCTATGCATTGCATATCAAGTGAAATCACAATGGGGTGGACAAAAGGAGGAAGTCAGTCTTGGGAATGAGAACGTACTGTCTGTACTTTAACCTTCTTTACCCGGCCTCAGAGCTGAGGAGTTGGCTACTGGGCCTAGAAAATAATTGGCAGCAACACCCCAACTCTGCACTTCACATATTTGTTTTGAAGTGCTAACAAAATTGGGGATGTGTGCGTTACAAAACTACAAATACAAAACCAAACCGTACGCAGTATGACTTCATTCTGCAAACAAGTTACTTAGTCCAATATAAATTTACTAACTTGAAAGTTTTCCACTCAATCAGCTCTGAGCGGTCCCCTAAAGTCCCCTTGTGTGACTCAGCTTCATGGCATATTCCACAGTTTAAAAAATAGATGTTTTGGTTTCATGGTTACTCAATGCAGGCAGAGTTTTAAAGTTGTGTTTTGGCAAACAGAGCTGGTGCTATTGGCTCAAGCTTTCCACATCTGTGCTCAGCAGGAGCTTTCTCGAGCCACATCACTACCTCGTTGCAGATACAAAACGAGATATGGAGATCAAGTTTTACTGCCTGGATGAGCTGTAGAACATAATAATGGAGGGGGGAAAAATGTAATTTAAGAAATATTCGTGGTCGTATTGTGATCACAGAAAAACTTACAGACTTCTTGAACGGATTAAGACTTTCATCATACTAAATCTTTGGTTTTGAATCTGTAACATCAAAACACTGTTTAACAGAGGAAGAGAGACTGGCTAAAACGTATGAAGAGGAATAGTTCATCCAGCTGCATTTTTGAATCACGATGAAAGGAAAAGCAAATGATGGAAACAGTCAAAGGCAAAACAGAGCTACAGGAAAATGCAGACCACAGAATGTTATGAAGTCAGAGGAAGCCTATCTTCTTTTTATTTAGTTGTGGTTTCGCTCCACAATTTACTATAAAAACCTGGCAGTGTCCCAGGGGGCTAGTTAGCAGATCCCACTGATATGACTAGACTTGGGTGGCTTCACCACAGGCTTGGCCAGGGGTAAAGTGGCTTCTAAACACTTGGAAACTTTTATGTGTCTGCCTGTATGCTTGTCCAGCTTTGTAGAGCAATGTTGCAATGTCAGCAGCAACAAACACTTATGACCTTCTTAGTTTGTTGAAAAATACATGTTAAATTATAAGTGTGTTTCTGATAACTACTACAAAGTACTTAAAATGGCTTAGGAAAGTATTTATGACCCTTGCACCTTTTTTACCTCTTGTCATGTTGACTAAATGGAGTTAAATCCATCAAATGAAGTGTCAGTAAGATGATAAAAAACTTCTCTCCTCTTTCTTTCTTAATAAAATTATTAAAAGTATTGGGTGTTATTATATTTAACAAACTTGAGTTAGCATTTGAAGAGCCACTTTTCACTACAATGACAACTGCAAGTATTTAACGTATGTCCCCATAAATGCTGTACATCTATGGCTGACACTTTGGTCCATGCTCAATAGTTCAAATTCAGTCAGGATGGATCAGGATAATTTTAATTTAGGTCTCTGTTTATTTAGAAGATACTTAGCCTGGGTCATTCTAAAACATTAATTTACTCTCACCTACCTATTGAATTACATTTGTTTAGGGTCAGAAGATGAATCTGCAGCCCAGTCCCACAGTAAAACCTCCCTACATCATGATTCTGCCACCACTATAGCTCATAGTTCAGATAGTGTGCTTGGGCTGTCCAGTACATTCCTTTAAAAAAAAATGTGCTTTTTCGATAACAGCCAGATAAATAGAGTGCACAACTAATTGATTCTTCCCCACAATTACCATGGGCCTCTTAGCTGGTTTTCTAAATAATCCTCACCTTCTTGATGGGTTTGCAGCTGTCTTATACTGATTACATTGTCGAATAACGAAATGAACAAAGATGTTGGAAGCTTGGAATATTGTTTCTCCATAACTTAGTCTCTATCTCCAGTTTTTAGCGTACCTTGATCTTCATTGAAATGTTCAAGTACGCCCTGTTGTTTACAATTTTAATTAACTCCTAAGACTATCATTAAATCACTGTTCTGAATTATGAGTATTTGGAAAGTGTTAGCCAGTTTGGTGACTTATTAAGGAAAGGCACTTCAGTTTTATTTTGTTTAGAATAAGTAAGGGGAGCTGACTACAAATGCACACCACACTTTTCAGGATTTTATTTTATACATGCAAAGACTTGAAAATGAAGTACAAATTTATTTTGCTACTTGGATTACTTAAAAGAGTAAAATATAAATGTTTACTTTGGGTTTATTGTATGGCTCAGCTCCAATTTTCCACACATATGTTATTTGACATCTGTTTTTCAACCTAATTTCATTCAAGAAATGGGAAAGCAAGGGGAATACAGTTAAAAGAGAGGAAAACCAGTGCAATGCTACTACTCTTTCTTGTTCCTGTAGAGCCAGGAGTCTTCAAGGACATGAGCTGAGAGGAGTTCTGGCAGACAGCCACTTCTGGTGGACCAAGTCTAACTGTGGAAAGAGGAGAGAAATCAAGAAACCTGTTAGCAACAAAACTGATGTTATTTCATCTCAGAATTACATAGGCAGAGTGAAAAATCCCAGTTTTCTGTAGCTGTGTTATCTATTAAATAAAACACATTTCCTTTGAAGATTACTTTGCTTACTTCTTGTATTGTCAACTCTGTATACATGGTTTAGGCATCTCATCTTCTGTTTCTAATTAAAGTGCAGCACAAGTTTCCAAACAGGCTTTACCAAGAAAAATATTCTTGTAATTCGGAGTGTTTTGCACAGTGGTTTTTCACTATAAACACGCAAAAAATATTACACAACTGCACTGCCAAAAGATAGAAAATAAACAAAAACATGGGTGTTATTTGCACGGTAAAGGTTTAAAGAACATTTCCAGGATTTGTTTCACCATTAAACTTATTTATGTTTAAAAAAATTTACTGCAGATTTTAATACGCATGTCTTAAAAAACATAAAGTACTTAAATAATAAACATTAAATCGTTTAATCAGGGTTGACATTAGGTACAAATTTAATCTGGAAATTTGTTTGATAGGATGAGGGATCAATAAAGTAAGCAAATAAAGCCGAACAGGAGGTAAACACAAAAAAGCCTAACCTAATCTGTAAGAAACCCCCTTTCTCCTCTGTCGGTGCAACCAAACACAACCTCAACACTGCCAGCAAGCTGCTCTCCTGACAGCCTCAGACTCTGAGGCCTAAAGAAAACAAACTGACTCTGATTATGAAAATAGTGCCGTAAGGCCCTCCCGGTGCCAAACGCTTATCTTACACAAGGCGAGCATTGTGCTCTGTGGGGGCTTCTTGCTGGCCCTCAACCACCCCACCAGGTGGAGACTTCCAAGGACCGGCTGACGTCCTCCATCCTTTTCCCTCTCTTTGCCCTCATGCGCACGGTGTCATGTCCGCCGAGACCGCTGAGACTATTTTGAAAGGAGAGCATCAGGAAATTGATCCACAGCCACCACGCTGTTCTAAAGGGGAAAAGCGATTTCTTAACAGTTGGGGATGATTGGTTTCCCAACCGCAATGCCAACATAGTTTCATGCAATGAGTACTTTAAATACAGGTTTGACATAAGAAGAAGAGAAACCCTCTTGATAAGCATAGCTTTGGGTTGTTGCATGGTGAGCAAAGACAAGAGCCTTTATAGTCTAGATCAGGATTTCATTGAGTTACATCAGTTCAAGAAAAACAAATAAAAAATAGGAAAACCAGAACACAAAAATTTCAAGAGAAAAAAAAAATGAACACCTGTATTGTAGATCTAATAATGCCTTTTCACTGACAATTTGAATAGTGAATATTTGAAGGTAAGTAAAAATTTAACAAAAAATATAGAAGATCTTGTTTGGCTAGGATTCAAAACCTTTACATGAGGTTTTGTAGTTATCAGTACTACAACCCGTTTTACAAAGATGTTAAACCACAGTGAGTTTGTAGGAAATTATTGAAATCATAGGGACAGTCAAAGGCTAACTGCTCGATAGAAGCAAAATCTAAAACTAAGTCAAAGCATGATTGTTTTAAGCAAGATTAAACTCTATTTAGGAGGCAATAATCCACAGTTGTGTTCTTAATGAACAACCCAGATGTACTAAAGGAAATTTGAAATGAATGGTCGGAACCAAGCTGCAGTTGCAAGTTGTTAATGTTTGTTGTGTTTGAGAATGATGTTCACTGCCTATAGATTCAAAAATAAAAAATGATGGCACATAATGTGAATACACTTTTCTTATTAATATACTGCTCAAAAAAAATAGATGTTGTTTCAATGTTGGCGGTGCTTTCACACTCCTGGTAGCATGAGACGGACTCCACAACCCACACAAGTGGCTCAGGTAGTGCTGCTCATCCAGGATGGCACAGAAGGTTTGCTGTGTGTGTCAGCATAGGGTCCACACCCTGAAGGTGCTACCAGGAGCCAGGCCAGTACACCAGGAGGCCGTAGGAGGTCAACAACCCCGCAGCAGGACCGTCTTTGTGCAAGGAGGAACAGGAGGAACACTGCCAGAGCCCTTCAAAATGACCTCCAGCAGGCCACAAATCTGCATGTGTTTGCATGCAGGACGCTTGGTATTTGCCATAGAACACAAGGATTGGCAAATTTGCCACTGGCGCCCTGTGCTCCTCACAGATGAAAGCAGGTTATCACTAACAGAGTCTGACAGACTGACAGAGTCTGGAGATGCCATGGACAGCAATCTGCTGCCTGCAACATCCTTTAGCAACACCGGTGTGGCAGTGCGTCAGCAATGGTTATGGCATTTCTTTGGAGGGCCACACAGCCCTCCAGGTGCTCGCCAGAGATAGCCTGCCATTAGGTACGGAGATGAGATCCTCAGACCCCTTGTGAGACCAAATGCTTGTGCGGTTGGCCCTGGGTTCCTCATATAGCTGGAGTGTGTCAGCAGTTCCTGCAAGATGTTTGAAGCTATGGACTGGCCTGCCCGTTCCCCAGACCTGAATGCGGTTGAGCACCTCTGGGACATAATGTCTCGCTCCATGCACCAACGTCTCGTTGCACCACAGACTGTCCAGGAGTTGGTGGATGCTTTAGTCCAGGTCTGGGAGGAGATTCCTCAGGAGACCATCCGGCGTCTCATCAGGAGCAAGCCCAGACCACGCACAATACTGAGACTCATTTTGAGTTGTTTTAAGGGCATTACATCAAAGTTGGATCAGCCTGTATTTTTTTTTCCACTTTAATTTTGTGTGTGACTCCAAATCCAGGCCTCCATTGGTCAATAAACTTGATTTTCATTGATGATTTTTGTGTGATTTTCCTGTTAGCATATTCAATGTATTCAATGAAAATATTTCTTTCATTCAGTTCTAGGATGTGGTAATTTTAGTGTTCCCTTAATTTTTTTGGAGCAGTGTATCTTGTTCAATTCTAGGTCAGTGAAAAGAAATTTGCACCGCCATTAGAAATACAACAACCAACTATAAAATTGGGGAGGTGAGAAGGAAACGAACTGAAGGATTACTGCAGTGGGTATTTCCTAGATGAATTTAGTTACTCAAGGCTGAGTTCTCTATTTAAAGCGAATATAAAAATGAATCACTGTTTTGAACAGCTCTTTGAAAACAAATAACTAGTTGATCTGTCTCCATTAATCTCGATCTCTGGGATGTTGTTTTCAGTGTTGTTGTTTTTCTAATGAATGTATGATCAACAGAACACCAACTTAAATAACTTTAGGTGTGGAAAGTCATGATCTGCTATAGCGCTGTATAACATGGATAATACGTTTTTACAGTTTTAATAGTTTTAAAATAATTAAAATGAGCTAAACTTGTGGCCCTGATTTGGAAAGCTGATATAATACCAAACTGCATAGATTTCTTTACTCTCCTACATATTTTTACTATACATGTAATTAAGCATGATTGAGCCAATCATGCTTAAAATATGTAACAGCCATATACTTATATGTAGCATATTTTCTGAACGTTACATTTTCTTTAAATCATATTTATGGTAAACAAAATCCTTTAGTTTTAAAAAGAAAACAGTTACTACTAATGTCTTGATTTAGGCACAGGTCATATTATTGTGACAAAAAAACATTTTCAGCAAAATACACCCACACATTTTATTGCTATTTTGCAAATGCTATAAAACTTTAGAAACAAACTATGTATATAAAGGAGGCCATAGTAATGAGTAGCAACTGTTAGTATGAACACATTTATTTTCTCTCTGCTTTAGATACATTCAGCTATTATTATACGCAGAAACAATGGCTTAGTAAGCAGCTCTGTCCATCTGTTTGACAGACTGAAGAGTTGAGCATGATTTACCATTGCCCCTGTTTACAGGCGAATTTAGTAAGTAGTGATAATGGAAGAAAAATGTGAATAGTATAAAAAGTATGCAACAGATTAACAAAAGTACCCGGTGAATAAAGTGATGAGTCTAAATTCTTAATCTGCACTAACATTCAAGTGAGAGTGTGAAGGTAAAACAAGTTCATGCATTTGCAGATACCTGACTCCAAAACCGGATTATTTGGATAAGAGAGGTTTTTTCTTAGCAACCACATTCCACAGCTGTTAGCAATTCCGAAACAACCCAAGATATTATTAATGATTCTTTTCACTCAATGTAACTTCTTGCACTCGGCTTGCCAGTAACACGGCAACCTTATCATAATGCAGTCATTAGTAGCTGCTAAGGTAATTAACAACATCAGAAAATATTATTACCAAAAAATATTCGAAGGAAGAGTAACAAAATCTGAAAGGTTTGATATCCAAGTCCAAGACCTGACATTTTTGTTCTATTCTTCAAGAAAAGGTGTCTTTGGTGCTTGGTTGTGCTTCAGCTTTCTTTTTTATTAACCTAAAAAAATAACACTATTTAGACTGCTCATAAAGACCATAGAAAAAATATGTCAACCAGTCTTACTGTAACCCTTAGAGAAATGCTGGTGAGGAGTTTCTTATCCTTAGAACCAGTGCTAGTCAATTACGAAAAGGTTAGGGGTAATGGTAGCTTAGGAGGTATAAGTTTGACCTCTAGTTCTTGTGTCCTTGGACATGACACTTCACCCACCTTGCCTACTGGTGGTCTTGGGGCTCGGTGGTGCAAGTGCATGGCAGTTGTGCTTCTGGCAGACAACCTCAGGGCAGCTGTGGCTACAGTGAAAAAGCTTGCCATCATCAGAGTGTGAATGTCTGCATGAATGACGGAATGGGTTTTCTGGACTTGATCAAGTGCTGTGTATAAAACTACAGGCCATTTGTTAAGGGTATGTATTGATAATCAGCACTTGAATCCAATCTAAAACCTATTCCATGTACAGTTACATTTAACACATTTAATACATACTAATGTCTAAAATGAAAGAAGGCTATAGCAACCCATACAGCCCTTTTTTAATGTGAAGCTCCTTGTACAAGGTGTACAACTTTCCACCATATACATAAAGAAAAAAATACTTATAACAGCATTTTGCAAGAGATACACATTAAATCATGCCTTCATTTTACCAAAATTAGTAGTGGAAATTAGAGTCTGTTTGTGTGCAAACACAGCTATCTGTGGTATGGGGGCAACATACTTATTGACAGTAACAGGAAGAAAAGGTTTTGGAAAATAAGGGACTCAGGGACTCCAATACATTTAAAAATGCTTTAACCAGTAAGTGATATCTGCTATCAGATTTTTACGTCTATTGTATTTTCTATATGTAGGAAATATGCTGAGCTGGAAGGCATTATTCGAGCTAACCACTCTTGTCCTGAACAAATTTCCGTTGGAAATCATTAAAAAGATGGGTTACATTCGTCTCACTGAAACCAAAAGAAATAAGACTTGTGGATTACTTTTTTTTTCCAAAGTCTTTGGAGAGTGTGTAAGTGATCCGAGACACAGTGTGGCGTCTAGATGAGCCTGGGTTTAGATCAGAACCTTGCATCTGGGGCACATGTGCTTTTGACTGGGACAAAAAGACGGGGATGGAGAGCCAAACGATCTTTCTCACCAAACTTTTTTTTTAAACGTAAGAACTCTAAAATGAAGTCTAATGACTTTCCTTTCCATTGCACATTCTGTATCCACTCGGCTCCAATCCTTCTCCTTGTCGCTCACAACGTAAAGTTTAAATAGTTCTCATGGAAATGAGAGCATCGTGGACAACAAGATTACTTACAATCAAATGTGTTTATAAAACAGCGTTGCTGACACGCCAAACTGGAAAAGTGATCCCTGCGAGTCTCAGACCCCTGTCGATGTGTTTGGTGGGACGGAGGAAACAGAAACCACCAAGAGATAAACAGTACTACTAAAAAGAGAAAGAGACAAACAACAGAGGAACTATAAAGAAAGAAAGCTGTGGACGTTATGGTTCTTTGGCAAACAACAAACCACATCTAGTCGCCCCCTGGCAGTCTCTTGGCACTGCTTCCAGTATCCCTCCATTAGCAGCATCAGAAGGCCCACGACGGCCGACAGAAGTGTGACTGGAGATTATTGTCCTGCATGCTTGTTTGGGTTAAGGCTTTAGATGGGGAAATGGGATTAGGATAGGCCCGGCTGGGGAGACACACACTAATAGGAAGCAGAGGAGCGCTTGCCTGATCCTCCTTCTCTCACCGAGAGCAACCCTGTTATCCCACCTGATTGGATTAGCCCCCTGTTAAATGCGCTATGATAAGGGCGGACCACTGCTGAGGGCCTCCTCAGTCTTGCGGGGGTGGAAGCAAGCACGCAATACCGGGAGCAAAGATATTCCTCCACACATTTTTTTGGTTTGTTTGTTTGTTTTTGTATTTTTAGTTATATAGTCCTCTATGTTTCAGTTGTGTTTACATGATTTGGGTTCTTTTGGAGTTAACATTGTCATCAATTTTTTAATAAATCCTGAATAAATCCTTCATTCAAATAAATGTGATCAGTCCGGGATATTTCGTAATTGTATAAATCACGTAATAATCCTCATTTTTCATAATAGGTGTTTAGAGAATGTATATGATTTGGATTTAGCAAAGGTTTTATGTATGTATGCAAATGTTCAAGCCTTAAACTTGCTAATTGCAGTAACTCTACCAATCAGACAGTAATTACTGGTATCCTGCCTGCCTTTCCTTCCAATGGCTGAGCAGCTAATTTGAGCTGTGGTTAAAACAGCTGGAAAACAGAATCCTGCGGCAAAACTGGAGGGCTGTGTTTGAGCCTGCCTATATGCATGTGTGTACATCTGGGTTACTGCTCATACATGGTGTATGGCACTTGGAAAAATGCAGTGTAAGGTATCATGAATTACTAGAAGGAAAATCTGGATGGATGCATCTGTAATACAATATTCTTGCAGAATGTATTTCCCATCTCCTGCTTTGGCCCTGAATTTCAAGGCCTCTATCAAAATAACATCTTATTCTGAGTAGAGTTGCACTCAGAAATTGGCTGGTGACCTGAATCTACATGATTTTCACGAGGTGATGGGCTTTTCTCTAGCTAAAAAGAATTGTTCAAATGAATGTTGCCTAGTCTTGGTATCAGCTATATTTTTTACCCTGGTGGTTTAAGTAAAAAATATATAAAATAAATGAAAAAGATCCAAGATATCGTTTCAAGTATCAGAGAGGTAAATAAATGAAGTCAAGGAACATACAACAGATATTTAACAAAAAGCCAATGTTACGGACAAAAATTTACAAATAAAAAGTGTTTATTTAAAAACTATGAGCAATACAGCAAGTGAACAGAAACTGGGATTAAAGATCCAATAATTTCTTTAGCACAGCACAAAGATAATGGAAGTGCATCTCACATTTAAGGTGCAACAGCTTGGAAGGAGATGGATATGAGAAAGAAATAATAATCTATGGTTCACTGACCTAGACGTCCAAGTTGATTGTAAGATTTTCACAAGTTAGAGATGTAATTAGAAAATTGTAATCTAAACAGATGGGGACTGCAGTTTGCTAAAAAGCAAGCTGCTCTAAATCTCCTGCTTTTACTATTTGTAATAACTGCTTATATAAGAGACGAAAGCCTTATCATCAGCATCAGCTTTATTTAGAAAGTATGTTAACACCATGTCCAGCTGAAACAAAGTGGTGAATGTAATTAAGAGAAAAGAAAACCTTAACAATGACTAATCTAAGTATCATAGAGTGTCAATTAAACATTAAATTAAAATTGAATAAATAAAACATCATAACCACTAAGCAATATAGCAGTAAAATCAATACCCATAAAAATGTGTTCAGACAAGTCTCAGTTGGGTTGAAGGCAAAAGAGTAAAAATCAGTTTTTAGACGGGTTTTAGAGATGGACAGTGAATGGGCATGTTAAATGTGCAGAGGCGAGGAATCTTTTAACTTAGAGAATCCCAATAGAGAAGGTCCTCTTCCCTCAAAGCTTTTGTTTAAAACTGAGAAGGACCAGGAGTTGCTGGTTCAATATTCTTCTCAAAATCTGAACTACATAATCATGTTTTTTTATTAGACAGCAAAGTTCTGTTTTACAGCAGCTATATATTTGCACGCTTGATACAAGGTCTAAATACAATACATCTAAATGTCTGATGACTACTTGGATGAATATAAAAAAAAAAAACGATTTTAATGTTCATTTTATTGCTTATTTTATATTTATTCCAAAAGATAAATTGGGATTAGCTAAAATTAGTATCGAAAAAAGTTTTACAAACATCCAATTTTGGAAATTGACCACACAATTCTGACACCCTAACCTTTGGCATCACTTTTAGTGTTTTTTTGTTGGGGCTTTTTTTGCTCTCCTTAATTTAAACTGTATTACTATATTTTAGGTCAAACGAATCTTATTAAGAGCATATGTCCGTAATGTATTGATTATCTACAAACCATCAGTCCATGCTTACTGATTCTGCAATGTTCTCATGAAAGAGTGGCAAGTCCTTTTTCATTTCTGGGCTTTCTGGTTTATTTTTAGACTGTACGGTAAAGCAACCTATTTCTGGCAGCAAGCTAGACTATTATGGAATCAATTAAACCAAATCTCCATGTCCACCTGACAGGCACTTAAGAAATTAGCACTGAAATACAGGTCACTATTAACTAATTGACCAAACTCTTGTTTATGTATCATGTGTGCTGTTTCAAAGACTGTTAATCCCTAATAGCCACTAAAAACAAATGAGCGTGTTTGCCAACTAAAAAAGCTGTCCTGTGTGGATCTGAGTAGTAAAAGACACGTAGCAAGATGAGTAGATAGTGTAATCTCCCCGCCCATGATCCCCATGGTGATTAAAATGTTCATTACCACAAATTTACATTAATGAATGTTATATTTTCTGGAGCTTTTTTGGAGACTTGTGTTATCTTAAACTGCTTCATGTACATAAGGCTTTTCTCCCCCACAGCCATTTGCACTTCTTTACATTTACACACAGTTTTGCATAGCATGTTTTCATTTTCATCTCATCTCTTGCCCGTTATTTGCTTATTTGTGACCTTAGCAGAAACACATTTTCATATACTGATGTGACAGCAATGCTGTATGGTAAACAACAATGTTTTTGTTTGTTTGTTTGTTTGTTTTTGAACTATTAGTGAAGAGGCAGGAACATCCACATAAAATTTGTCTCATCTATGCTAGCGCAGGCAACAATATTACAAGACATTTTTCAGTATACACTGTATGTATTTTATTTAAAACCATTTCCAAGAAAAGAAGAGCTTCGTGTGCCTGATGCTGCCAGTGAATGTGTCATCAGAGAAGAAAGTCTGGCCTAGGAAGCCACAAAGGAAATTTGGCAGAGTCTAATTACTGTACCTGTGTAATGGCCCACTGGCTGCTGCTGTGGTAGAGTTTCAAGCAAATTTAATTTAGACTTGGAATGGAGAAGAAAATTGAAAACTGAAAGGAATATTTTATCTATTGCAAAATATGAATCTTAGCATCTTTAGTGCTTTGCAAAAGACCTCATACCGTTTCAACATTTTGTCACATGATGACCACAAACTAGAAAGCATGCATGTGTGTGGCATGCATGTATATATTAAACTGTCTAAAGGGTCACCTATAAATACATCAAGTACAAACAACTGCTTTCAGAAAATGTTTAATTAGTGAAGATTATTTAATTGTGGATAATTTCAGCTCAGTATAAATACATAATTTTGTCCCCAGAGGTTTATTAGAGGACACTACTAACATACAGCGGCAGTTTAACCATGAAGCACAAAAGACACGAAATCTTCGGAAATGTTTTCAATTCCCCCACTTTAAGTGTCTCTCATAATTTGAAAATGGAAAAGTGCAGCACAGCCGCAAACCTACCAAAACACAGTAATAAACATAAACTGAAGATTCTTAGCGAAACCATAGCTTTTAAACCACTGCATTGTGTCAGCTGTTTTAATGATTTAAAAAAATATATTTGTTATCTTTTTTATATCTGTTTACTTTTATTGCTTTATTTTACGACATTTTGTGCACTTTTGTGAAGTACTTTGTGATCTTCAATCTCTGTGAAAGGTGCTATAGAAATAAATATTACTGACTTACACTAACTCTGGAGAAGCCGCAGAGCTGAAAACCTCATGAGAGCAAATCTGTGAACCAAGCAACTATTATTCATGCTATTTACAGATGTTACCACCTACCGTATATATATGTAGACTGAAAAAATGTCCTGATGACATGGGGATATAATGTTGGTCTAAAGCCTGCATTCTATATGCTACAGCCTGAAAACACAAGCGTCATGAGGAAGCATACTCGTGGCAGCATCAAGGTGTAGTTTGCTTTTCTCAGCAAAGCCTATGAAGATGGGAAGACAAATGGAGCTACAATCAGTGAAATCTTAAATGCCAAATCTATTAAGACAGGGGTGCCCAATACGTCGATCGCTATCCACCAGTTGATCACAAGAGGATTGCGGGTCAATTATATTTTGACTCATATACTGGGCAGCAAACTGATGTGCATTTAAGCACATAAACACACGTTAACTCTACGTTAGCGCTGCCTTAGCCGGCTTAGCAAACTACGGTGTCCCGTAGCGAGTCTCCCAGACTCTCTTAGAGGAGGCGGTGCTAGAGGCCGGGGTAGCACCAAAGCCCCCTGTACTCTACATATACTGTATGTACAC
>JAVLVB010000140.1:900837-926140 GCA_032876305.1 Orestias chungarensis | reverse complement strand
GTGTGTGTGTGTGTGTGTGTGTGTGTGTGTGTGTGTGTGTGTGTGTGTGTGTGTGTGTGTGTGTGTGTGTGTGTGTGTGTGTGTGTGTGTGTGTGTGTGCCGAAGTGTTTTTTTTTCCCATCCACATTCAATGAGCATCACAAGCAGTGTAAGTTATGTGTTACAGATAAGAGATCAGTCTGGGACAGATTTAATTAACAGATATCTCTCCCTAATGTAGATTATTTTGGCTCCTTCAAACCCTAACTCTTCTTATCCAAGCAGAGAAAAAAGAATAAAAAAGACTTATCTTGCACTCGTCATAATGTGTTTCTTACAGGTTTAAAAAAAACAAGAATGTTGGTCTACACCTTACTTGCGGCAGAAACATTGGACAAGATTATTGCCCAAAGTATCTCCTCAAACATGTTTTAGTTTATAGTGCTGCCATAGGCATTTAATGTCATTTGCAGCTTCTTCTTGGCATATTTCGAAACCTGGTTTCCATTCATGTATATGTATGTCATGCATGCATGAATTTACCCTCCATAAACTAAATCTAAAAGAGACTTGCCCTCCTAACTATCTCTCAAGGTGACCAGATTACTAACATCAATTAATACGTGTTCTGTTGGCCACATGCCCAAACCACACACTCTTCCTTAGAGGAAAATAGGAGATCGTCATTCAGTAAATCAGTGCAGGAAAGAAGGAATAGTCAACACAGAAATGACTCCTGTAACCTCATCAATACTATTTCCTCTACAGGAGGTTAAGTCCATTATTGTTATTATAATAAAGCAAATATTGAATCTAAATTTAATGAAAGATGATTTGTCATTTGCATTTTACAATAAGTACACTTCTCTTAGTTATCAAAGCTTAATGATCTAGAAAAGAACTATTAAGTGGCCATTGCAAAAGATGCAGGGCGTGTGATATATCTGGACTCACATTTGGTTACAATTTACAATTTAGTTTCTTTCCCAATAAATGCAATATTTGTGCGGTAAATAGGGGTTTATTTCCAGTTTTCAGTGTCTTGCAAAGCTTTGTCAGCCTTCTGACCGTTGTTTTATTTTGTCACATTACCTTCACAAATGTATATATGCACTTTAATGGGACCCTATGCAATAGACCAACACAAAGTACAGATATTAAAAGGTATTGTATCAGGAGGGTTCTGTTCAATGACAACACATTTTTATTTGTTAAAAACAAAATAATGTAAAAAAAAAAAGGTGTCATTTTGTTAAAGCTTTCCAATTTTGCACATCCTCTTTTTGGTCTATAAAATAAACTCTAAAACAATTACATTTTTGGGTTTGGTAAAATGACTTTGGTACAATGACTTACAACCTCCTGCGTCTATACGCGTTACACCAGTGGTCAAATGTTGACGTTGTCTCAGTGCAAGTCAGCCAGCACACAGCCCACTTCCCTTAACCCTGTGGATTCAGAGTGTTTTACATAATTATAGAGAAATGCCTATGGCTTTGTCGCTTGTTTAGGAGAAAGCTCCAGATGCTTTCCTTCTGTATTTATCCTCTGTGTCCTTTTTTCCAGTATTTCCAAATTGGCTTTAGGGTTTGGGTTGTTTGAAATTGGACCAGCAGCAATTCAGTATGCAGGTGATACAACTTAATTGTCTCTGGGCTTAATAAATAAAACTAATAAATTTTTTTTTAGAAATTTAAGACAACACTGGTACAAAAACAAATTTCATAAAGCTAAACAACCTTTTTCATTCAAACATATTAAATCTTTAAGTGTATTGTTACTGTTGGGAAAGACTGCTATATTTGAAAATCACTTTGAGCATCAAAATCGACACATTTGTTATGCATGATGCGCAAAATCCTCAGCAAGAACATTAAAATACATTGAGGAATGCACATACACACATACTTCCACAGAGAACCCATCATTAAAAGGACTGAAATACAATCCAATGACATATAGCACTCTGTTTAAAAGCATACTTTCACGAGGGAAGAGGAACTTTAATTAACCTGGATTGCAGATGGGAGTGAGCCAGCAGTTTTCCAGTGGCCTCTGGCATGTTGCTTGTCCAGCCCTGCGATATGTAATATATTCTTATGGACCTGAACTCAGCATCATGCATGGTTTCCTCTCTTCACAGACACATTAACCTTGCAAGTATGGACACTGATATAAAAAAATATATGGCCCATATTAAATGAAAAGCCTTGGAAGAAGTAAAGCAGCTATTACTCTCTGAACATATACATTTTAATTTTATTAAGATTATTATTACAAAAAATCCATATATTATAGAAATATTTTATTTTAATCATTTTTAAATAGTTTGTAAGGCCCAAACTTGTCAGATACAGGCTCTGTGGTCTTCTTTGTCTCCTTAACTCCCCATGTGTTCCTCTCCTGTGTTACTGACTCCAAGGACCTTAGGCTGGCTTTTTCAGACAGTGATTTAAAATAACAATTGCATGCATATCAGGTTGCAGGCTTCTGAAATAAATGTGAGATGAGGTAATGTGATCAGTCCAGAAAACCATCTAAGCCTCTTTCCCTTCTTTCTCCATGCTAGTGTATCTGTGATTTTGCAAACCTACAATATATCTCTTAAAATTCCTGAAGTTTTGGTGAAAGTTCTGAGAAAAATTATTTTACCAATAATAAAAGGTTGCATAATTTATTTTATCAAACGTACAAATGCCTCAATTTTTTTCTGATTTCCTATCAAGACATACAGAAGAGCTGGTAAACTGCAAGAATGAGCGTGACAGCTATTGGCGGCCCTACCACTACAAGCTAGACTACAGACAAACATGTCATTCTAATTTTATGGACAAACATATCTTATATATATATATACTGTATATATGTTTGTCTTTCATCCAAAAAGGATGAACATTACACCCAAAGTTTCTAATGGATTTAGAAACTCTTGCAATAACTGTCTGTGGCCCACAAAAACAAATAAACAGTGTAACTTGTCACCCTGAGCCTATCAGTCCTTAACCTTCTAATCAGGTTGAAAATCTTAGGGTGTTATTGCCCTCTGACCTGAACTTTAAGAGCCACATTAAAACAATAATATCAGCAGCTGGTTGCCATCTAAAATCACTGCCAAAATTAAATGAAATGTGTCTACACCGGTCTTAGAAAGACTAATCCATTCATTAGACTACTGGTATTGCTTGCTCACACATTGCTTCCAGAATTTTGTTGCCTGATTTCTAACCAGAACCAGGAAATATGACCATATTGACCAAGTGCTTAGGTCTCTGGACTAGCCTCCTGTGAAAGTCAATGAAGAGACAGTGGCGTTTCCAATACTGACATTGTTCATGTTTATGCAAAAAAAAAAACCTTGGCTGATAAAATCTCATATAGATGGATCAACCAAGTAATGATGTATCTGTCAGGATCTTCACCAGTTATGTTGATTTGTCTTGTGTCTTACCTACACACTTACCTACAGGTTTCCTGTACAAAAAGAGTGCCTGTAATTGTGTCTACTAAAACATTTTTTTGTGCTTAATTCATTTATTTCTCACTGTAAAGTAACTATCAAAAATATTTTGGTATATATGTACTAAATTCAAGTTTGTCAAAAGGCTGTATTTGCTTTCCAGTGTGTAAAAATGCATAATACGAAAACATAAACAAACAATGAATGACTGTTCACTCACTATGAGTGCTCTGGGACTGTTTTCAATTAGAGCCCAAGTTAACAGCATTAAACTGTTACATGGTGTCACTGAGTCAAAATTACAACTCATTTAATACCTCATAAAGTGGTCAGAGTTAACGATTGTGCTAAGAGACAGAGCCCTAATGTTACACATAACACTAAAATAAAGAGTCCGGGTTACCTTACTGCACATGGGCAGGACGCTTGTCGACCCTGTAAGTCCCGGAGAGTAAACACTAATAATAGCCTCCATTAAGCCACTCATGTGGTGGTGTGGGCCCGGCCTGTGGGGGCCATTAAAAATTCTGCAGCACAAGGCGTCTCCTGCCAGACCCCAGCACAAGTGTTATGACACTGCTGGATGGCAGCACGGTGAGGTGATAACAGGGACTCATGGAAACAAAAAAGCCAGAGGGACAAGCAATTAGAGAGAATAATAAAAGCAGCCACTGTAAAATACAAGGAGAAAAAACAGGGCTATAGGGGAATACTTCACCATGGCGGACCAGAGCCCTGACCAAGAACAGACCAGGGGGATTGTTTTTGTGTGTGTGTTTGTTCTTTTCTGATTTGAACCTACTGTAGTTTGCAAAAGCATTTGCTACTGTTGAACCTTCGCACATTTTGCCACATTACAACCACAAAATATTACTTATTTTATAGTAATGTAGTGGAATTGAGAACAAGAAAAAATTAATTACATTCCTTTTTTTTTCTTTTTTTACAAATTACATTTTTTTAAATGTTAGAAATCAGTCTTTCACTCTTACACTATGAAATATAGTCGCCTTGTTTATAATTTAAACCCAGTATAAATGGTGCTGTTCAATGAAAGACCCAGACGTTTTTTAAAGAGTATTAAAGAACAATTAGTATTATATGTAAAATGTTGTTGATAAGTTTAAAGCAAGGATTTGTTATAACAAAAAGCATCTGAAATTTTAATAATAAGCTAAGCTGTTAACCTCTTTTAATAATAAGCTAACACCATTCTCACAGTGGGACTGCAAACTACATTTCCAAGCAGGATAGCTATAATGCAGTGACTTGAATGGAATATGTTCAAGTGTTAAAATAATTCATATAAGTTCAGACCTAAGTCCAAAATTTTAAATATGGGATAAGCCTTGAAAATGAATATTTAGATGCTTCCCCTTCAGCCTGACGGTGCTTGATCTATTTTTTTTTTTTTGAATTGGCAACAATTTCAGTTTCTAGATGTACAAAGCAGGTACAGACATACAGTTAAAGAGTTGCTGCTGCTTTTTTTATTATTGTTGAGAATGCATTATGGCATTCTCAACTATTCTTTTCCTGTTTCTCTTTATTATTATTACGCCATTTTTCGGCACTTAACTCGTTCAACACTCTTCAACCGATTTAAACAATTAAGATATCCAATCGTTCAGCTTGTTTTGGACATTCCAGCTGTGTATTTTGCTGTTAATATCTTTTCAACTTTTTAACTTATTCAACTTTTTGTGACATTTTTTTCTCATTGAAAATGCATGGCGGATTTTTAAACTCCTTTAAAAAATTCAACTTTTTTCAGCTCTTTCCACTTCAGCATAATTTCAGCTAGAAACACAGTTTAACTCTCAGTTTGTAGATATATCCGTGTTCTAATAAGAAGTGAAGACGGTATGTCGATATCTATCACGGTTTTTTCGCAACGCGCCTCTAAGCGACACAAAGTTTCGCCAAAAAATGTCACTAAATCTACAGTGATGACATCGTCAGCTAGAGTGTGGAAGATCCTTTTTTTAAAAGACATTTGCTTTGTGTTTAACTCGCCGTCATGACTACATTTTTAGTAGTACTAGCCTGATTTTTAGGTATTTTATATAACCGGGGGTGGACTATGGTAGAATGTCTTCAGAATTTTTTTAGAGCAGACGGTTCTTTAGAAAAACAACCCTAAAATAAAAGGCCAAGCAAAAATGGCCAGATTTCCTATAGAGTTGCATAGATTTCAATCTTAGATTTCTTTGGACGCACTCCATTCTTAACTGGACACAGCTCAGGCTCTGAAGTAGGTAGAGGTCTGAGCTGTGGCACAGTTGTACACGAGAGACCACAAACGCTCCCGCTTTTGGAATTTTATCGATACCTATTACGGTTTTCAAATGGGAAGGGTTTGTTCGGAAGGGTAAATGGATGAAAAGCTGGTTTAACTGACACATGATGACAGTTAAGACACAGCTGCTTTATGAGGGAAGGGAGGGCCCCCCTGCGTGCCGGGAGGGGCCCCCCTGCGTGCCGGGAGGGGCCCCCCTGCGTGCCGTGTGCTGCCTTCAGAATGGAGCACCAGGTAAAAAAGGACAGAGACAGCATCCATTTTAAATGGATAAAAACGGACAATTAGGAGGTATGAAATGTTTTATTATATTTTATTTAGTGTTTTAGTAAGTCGTAATTTGCTCTCAGTGTGTAGGATAACTGTATTTAACAAGCTTTATTTAAGTAGCAGCAGCAGCTAAATGACGAGAATCAGCTAGCTGGCAAGCTAACGCGCTAGTTAGCGCGCTAGTTAGCGCATCTTCTGGAACTCCACCTACTAAGCCTGCTATGTCATGTTCAGATGTAGTTCAAACAGGATACTTGAAGTTGTTGTGTACTCTTTCTCATACTTGATTTAATTTACTATGAAACAACAAACAAAACAAAAAGATTCTCCAATTGTGTATGATATTTATATGTGAATACATACAAAACGCTAATCTGTCCACATTCAGTCTGTGTGTAATGGTTATTGTTTGTCCTGCTTCAGGTGACACTACTGACAGAGAACCTCCTAACGTTGTGCATGCTGCTCCACCTGGACCTTACGCTACGTTGTGACATGTTATCTTTCAGTTCACACAGTAAAATCACTTCTTTCTTTTTAAGTAATATTGAAATATGGATCACATTTTCACTTTGTCATTTTGAGGAAAACCTTGTAAAAACGGTAGCACTTTGTTAAAATATGTTCTTAATTGTATTTAGTTTATTTAATGTTTGTTGAAGTCATAATATTTTAATTTAAATAAAGTTCTTGTATGCTGAATCAAAGTAATCATTGTAATGTACGCTTTCGTCAGGGCCATGAACATGAATAGTGTTTGGATTATAAATCTGAAAAAAAAAATGAACCAGAGCAGAACCATAACCACAACCAAAATAGAACCAGAAAAGAGCCAGACTAGAACCAGAACTACATCAGAACCACAACAGAACTAGAAGCAGAACAGAGCCAAAATAGAACCACAATAAAAGCAGAACCAGAGAAGACAAAAAACAGAGCCAAAATAGAACCAGCATCAGAAAAGAACAGGAACAGAAAAACTCCTTAGACTTGGATTCAGATGTTTTTAAACTTAATTTTTAACCCTTTTGTGCCATTTAGAAATACACAGTGACAATTCGGCATCCTTGACTGTTTTCCATTCAGTTCTACTCATTTGATTAACCTTTAACCTTTCAAAAATACTCTTCATCTCTGTGTTATAATAGTTTTTAGAAGATTTTCCAAATATTTCTACTGATTGTTTTACTCATCTTCAAACCTTGTTTACTATGTTCATTTCTGCAACTGTTGTCATTTTCTCTTCAAATTAGTTCACCTTATATCTGTTTTGCAGCTTATTTTTCTCCTTGTCCAATTGACTGAAATCGTTTAGTACCTTCATGAAAATTTCAAGCCCTTTTATAATTATTCTGCTTCTTTTCCTTTTGCTATTCTTCTTCTCCAGCTTATCTTTAAAGAATCATTTGGCTATGACTTCTTTCAGCTCTTCCAATTAAGGTATCAAATCTTTCAGCTTCTTTTGGACATTCCAGCTATGAATTTTGGTGTTAATGTCTTTTCAACTTTTTAAGTTATTCAACTTTTTTTGACTTTTTTTCTCTTTGAAAATTAATGGCAGATTTTTAACATCCTTGAAAAACGTCAACTTTTCTCAGCTTTTACCACTTCAGCATCATTTAACTTCAGCATAATTTACACATTTCAGAGTTTTCTTCAGCGTTTTCTTCAGCTTATTGATACTTCGTTTTCATGTTTTTTCGCTTTCTTGTGCATCTTCTGCCAATTCCTTTAAGCATTTGGCATTCTCAACTGCTGTTTTGCAGGAACAGCTTTTTCTAGTTTTAATTCATTCTCATCACATTTATTTTATTTTTTTATAAAACAAAACTATGTAAAAAAAAAATCTCCCCACCTTACACCAATTCATCTTGATCTTTCAACTAGTTTATAAACAGTAATGACATTTCCTTACACTTCATAGCTTCTACTATTGGATGAATTTAGGTTTTTCGCATGTGCAAAAAATAGTACAAACAAAAGGTTTTTAATACTATAAAGCATTGCAGATAAACTATTAGAAAGACAAAGAGACAGAATTTTTAACAGAAATTGGAAGTACATGCAAAGCTAAATAATTGAAAAACATAAGGTTTTTACTCTAACTGAACACCACAATAAGATTTTTCCAGTTCTATTCCATCATCTCTTACATTTCACCCATTACCTCCGCCTCTTAATGCCTTTGCCAAACATGTGCCCTTGGTTTTAATCTCACAGTAACACGTTTGTCTCGCTACACAGACAGGACTTAAATTGCTCACTTCTGTCCTCCCACACATGCCCCTTTCTATTCTTTCTGGCCACTTCTCCCTCATGACAGGTAGCTTTCAGTTGGATAATCATTGCTTAAGTAGGCATTTTCCAGTTCAGCCCTCTATTGAAAGCTAGCCATGTAGAAAAGGCAGGGCCTTGTAGGGATGGCTGCTAATGGGACAACAGACAAGTCTTCCCTATTTTGTCAGGGGGAGCTAAGTAGGAGAGCCTTTTATCAGTAAACCACAGCCACAAATTTTTCACCAAATTACCCTTCCGTACTGCCTACCCTCGTTTTTCAAGTCAGTTGTTCTTCTTTCCACTGTCCAAAGACGTCCACAGCTTTTTTAGTCCTGACCTTCTAAAATTTGAGGTAAGTACAAAATCCAAAATAAACCAAAGACAGTCTGTCCAGCCTAATATGAACATTTTTTTTTTTTTTAAGTGAGACAAAAAAATACTTTGTTTCCTTTTTTCATCTGAAATTAAAACAAATAATATGTTTGAAAGGTCCACAGTGGGATTTTTTTTAAACTATTGATTTAAAGCAACAACACAGAGTCTCACTTGCACAAGCCAACCCTGGCTTTCTAGAAACCAACAATGGGAAATTAATATTACTGTCCCCCCCCCCATTAGTCTCACAGTGTTCCTTCAGTAAACCATAAAACAAGATGAATAAGTTTAAATTTCAAATGTATCCAAAACACCTGTGAGCTACAACTAGAATTGGGAGAATCTTTAGCTAAGTGCCATTTTGTTATGCTCAGCTTTGTAAGTATGTTGATTTTAATGCAACCTTTTGTTACAGCATATGTATCACAGCATATTTTGATTTAAATGTCACAGCATGTGTGGATATGAATAAGCAACAAAAATTATAATATAGAGGCTACACTAGACTCCTACTTCCTTTGCTTTACAATTTTATTGTACAATTTATAATGAAAGACATACTAGAAATACACATTTGAAACAATTTCATTAACTAATCGTTTCATAAAAATATTTAGATATTTAGTTTATTACAAAGCATGTGCATTACACTGTACACTAATTCCATCCACTCATTGTCTACACCCATATCCATGGTTGCAGGAGGTGCTACCTATCTGTAGCAGGTGGGGGCAGGTAGCCAATCTATCCCAGGGCAACGTAGAGATGACCATGCAGGTACGCCTAAGGAAAAAAAAAAAAATTAAAGGAAGCCAGAGCACCCAAAGGGAACGTACGAATGCACATTGAGAACATGAAAACTCAACATAATAGGACTCGCGGCACGGATTTAAGCCCAGGACCCTCTTACTGCAAGACATTAGTACTACCAACTGCACAACTGTGCCAACCGTTTCACAATTTATACAGTTACATTATTAAAAACCTTACTGATTTATGAACCTAACAGTACAAAATCAACTATTTAACTCTGGGAATGGTCATTCATTACAGATTGTTAGATATATATTATTTCTGTACTAGAACTTTTACTTCTCAACCTTTAAAAGTATGGTTATCAAACTCATTTTTGTTTTCCGACCAGATTAAGATCTTGGACATCTTCAAAGGTCAAGTTATGGCAGAATGTATTGATAAATGCGTAGATGTCTCTGCAGTCAATGATTAAGCTTCTTAAAATGAACTGCTATTGTACATCTTTTCACATTGAGGCAATTTTGTAGTGCACAGATAAAAAATGCTCTGATTTGATTGCAGACTCTAGAGGGCCACATAAAGTTATGGTGGGCTGGATTTGGCCCATGGGGCTTGGGTTTGAAACATGTGTTTAAAGTGATGTTTTGAACAAATATCATCAGTAATAATTCCCTAACTTAGATACATCATGCCGCAGTAACCAACAGAAACTTAAGTGCACATTGTGTACTGTTCCTTTTAATTGCTACCCTAACCTTCTAGATAGCACCTTCATATAAACTTGAAGCATACTCTTACAGTCTCTGTAGTTTCTGGTCTCTATTATGCATTCTTTATTGGCTTTGTTTCCTCAGCCCCTCAATTCATTTGTTGATAAAACATTGAATCAGTGTTTGCCTTGTAATCAAACACGTTAAATTTCGTTTTTTTCTTTGTCTTGCAAATTCCCAGATGCAATTAAACTGCAATCACCTCCGGTGCACTTCTCTCAGTCCCATATGTTGTTGAGTGGTAAAACTGTTGGGAAAGAGAAGTGTTAACCTCCGCTCCAAACCGCAGGCAGAAGGGCCGCATTCCTGCCGGAGTACTCAACGCGCTGTTTATCTGCATCCATGCACTCTGTCACCATGGCAACCCCAACCAAATACACTGGCCTGTTCAACTGTGTTTAATTTTTTCCTCCCTTTTTTTTTATTTCATCACTGGGCTCCCATCCTCACTCTCAGTAAGATAAACAGAGAGGGGAGCCCGCTCTCAGCCAAGCCTGTTCGAGTTTATTTTGAGTCTCCGCCCAGTTCAGTCCATGACAACGTTTCGCCATGCACTCTCGTTTTTTTTCACAGCTTGAAAGCTGGAGAGCTCTTGGAGTTTTTTTGGTGTATGTGTCTGAGGCAGAGAAGACTGGAGCTCTGCTTTGAGTTGGCTCGGCTCACATGCGATACGACGCCCTAAATAGTTTCAGAGGAGCGTTTTTGTTTTTTTACTGAGCAGCTTACGACATGACAAACTTAAAGAGGAGACTTCAGTCGTGAAAAAGTCTGGCCTTTTGGGAGCAGCGCAAATTCATTATTTATCTGTTTACATACTGTCATCACCACCAAAGCAAACATTTTTTCCCTCATTTTTGACTCCACACAAGCAACACGCAACCCATCATCTTCAGGAAGTCCGTCCATGGCGGCGAGATCAGCCCTAAAACTCACATGAACGGCTGAGGATGTAAGACAACACTTTGCTCTTAATTAGCACTTCTTTTCCTCCATTCAGGTGGTGTTCCAGTGGTTGACTGTTCCTATATTAGGCAGGATTCCATCTCCAGCTTTCCAATAGGCACTTAACTCCTGCCTAATAGAGGATTTTCCCACACTTCCTCTGACAAGCCATTCAACTGAGAAGAGTTAATTTGTTTCTAATGCTTGGCTAATGGAGGATTCTAATGACAGGAATTTAGTCAGGAATTTTAGGTTGGAGAGAAAGCTTTTTTTCAAGACTTAAACAAAATCTAAAATATTACTTATTTACTCCTTTTAAAAAAATAGTAAATTTTATATAATTTAGACATATAGAGAAATCTAAATTAAAAAAATAAGCCTGTGTCCGTGAATCCACTCTGTAAAATAAAAGGGAGTTTTCGAAGGCTAAATTTTGCAGGAAGAAATGAACTCTCTCTTGCAACAGTGCATACATTGTTGTCCTTTTTTTCTTCCCTGTCAAAGAAAGACTCTCTGGGACTATCTCAGCCGAGCAGTGGCCAGTCAGTTAGCGCCTGATTGACAGCCTGTGGCACTATCAACTGTCCTGCTGCACAGCAGGAGTGTCAGGGAGGGAGAGCAGAGGCTGAGGGTGAGGACGAACACAGAGCCGCGCCAAACAGCAATGGCTATCTGGAAGCAGCCCAAATATGGCTTTTCTAATCAATCTAATTCCGTCGGCAAGCTCTGGCCGTCTTTCTCAGACATTTCGTTGCGTCAAGATAACCTTATCTTAACCTGCCACATCCTTACAATTAGCACTTTCTCTGTGGGCACACAGAAAACTCTCTGAGACACACATAGAGACCAGCTGTCTAGTTTTCACTCACACTAAGACTAAACTGGTATACTGTTGAAAAGGAAGATACATTACAAACCTGTTTAGATTACAAAATAATGTTCATCTATATGACAGAGAGATAATAATCTGAAAAATGTGGGGTACATGGGATCTTAGTTCCCGGAGTCATTTTATTGTCTGGAAGTTGAGATGATCCAAGACATATTTTCTTCTTTTAAGTGTTTGCTGTGTCCCAATTCCCAGATGATAGATTGAGCAGCAATAAGTGATATGTCAAAATACTGGAGAATTGTTTTATAACCCAACCACATGGTTGTGCTTTGTCCCTTGGCCTTCATGTAACTATTTTCTAATGCTTCTAATATACCACTTAGGAAGAGCTAATTATTACTTAGATGAAAATATGCCCAGGTTAGTTCTATTTCCAATTAGGTAAAATCTGAAGGAAATAGGCTACACAGGACAACTCACTTTTGAGATACGTATTTCTGATTTCTCTGCAATGCCATCAAAATAAATTTAAGTTTGTAGTTTTAATGTTAAAAAGTAATTGAAAATATAATCTACATGAAGATGTAGATCAAGCCTGCTGTACATTATAGCCCTAGACTTATTTATTAAAAAAGAGCAGGTACGTATAGGAAATCCTGATTAAGTGCTTTTTGCTTTGTCTAATTTCCTCAATAAAGTCCATAACAGCTGTCAAACATTTAGTGTTGTCAGGGAATTGAAGTGCATCCACTGGGATGTTGCGTGACTACAGCATGAAAAGGAATACTCAGCTTATACTTCAGACCTGTGTTCTGGAAGAGCAAGCAAACAATACAAAGCATCAACAACAAAAAAATAGTGGCAGATATTCATCCGCGCATTTAGGGAGAAGAGCATGTCACAGACAACAGTGGTTAATGAGTGCACAAAGCGCTGTGGACAGTTGCTATTTATAACGTAACTAAAAACTTTAAAATGCCTGCTCTAAAGTTCATAACCCACCTTAAAAATCTTCTTTCTATATACCTTTTCAAGTTCCTCAAATATTTTCACACTTTGTCATGTTATAACCACAAACATACATGCTTCAAAGGTGCTATGGATAGTCTCTCTCTATCTCAGTCTCAGTTTGAGTGTTGTCATCTCTTTCGCTGTCTACGTCAGATGTTCCTCTGTCCCTTTAGTCATAATGATACAAGTAATAAATTTAGCATTTTTTTAGCTTTAGAGGTGGGGGTGTAAGAAGTGAAACACCCGGCTCTGCGCTGTTAGAAATAACTCCATACAAGCAAGGCCTATTAATCAGCTGCAAAGCTCAACACGAATAGGTTGTCCTAGCGGTCTTACAGACGTATCCGTGTAGCCCGGACCTGAGCCCGACTTGGCGATAGTGCACAGAAAGCATAGTCCCAGAGCCCAGCCAAAAGTTCACCACAGACTCATCCATGTTTCTGACACAATTTCCCCAGCTCAGCAGTCGAAAAAGCTGAGAAGCCAACTCTGGTAATTAGCAGCTTCATAGTAAGAAATGTGACATCTGACCCTAAAATTATTGTTGCTTCAATGTGTATCTAAATGTTCTCATTCTCCAGCATTAACCATTTTTTTATTTTTGCTTATTTGTTTAACATGAAAACTGCACCAAATTTTTTTGTTTCCCAGGTCCTTTTGCTACCTTCTCTAACCACCATTAGGAGATGGCTCCAGGTTTTGCTGGAAGTTTATTCCTGTTAAATGGGATTTTTCCTCTCTGCCTCTGCTACATGCATGCTTAGTATAAGGGATTGCTTTAAAGTCAATGAAAAAACACATCTCAGACTGTCTCGGCATGCTGGAGTCAATTTCCAGTTCCCATCTGCTAGGTTTCATTAGATTGGAAAGTTTTTAAACTAATTTGAATAATAAACTGAGTTTAGTGAACTCAACAAGTGGGATAAATTAGAATGTATTATGAATGGATTGAAATTCTCTTTCTTTCTGTGTGGGGAATTGGTGTAAACTTAACTAAATTAAATTAATGTATATTTAATACAAATATAAATGTTCTGGGAACGCCTTAAAAGTTTATTAGCTAACATTAATGAACACATGGCATCAAACAAAAAGGTTTATGGTTTTAAAGATATATTCAAAGCTTTTAATTTCTCACAATGCACTGGTCGATTCATCATTTTAAATATCAAAGAATATGGTATAGCTACCATGTCTTGGTTGTGGGTCTCTGCATAGCTATACTGTATATTTTTCTTTTCAACAAAAAACGTGGAGAGAAGAAAAATGTTTGAAAAAGTAAATTGAAATGAACTGATTTTCATTTTGTTGTCCAATAAAATTAGGTAATATTCTTGTATAACAGGATATAAAAGCACTGTAAATGTTTGTATAACCAATCTCCCATGTTATTGCATCAGAGTAGAAATCTTAGGAAGGATAATCTAACAAAGACCCCCTTGTTCTCTGTTGCCTTTAAAACCTGCTTAGATTTCTGAAACCTTTTCTGCTCTCTTCCTTGAAGTCAGGGACCTAAGATAGTTATCCATCCACCTTTTTAGTATTTAATGCCTGTGCGTTGAATTTATGTTTGTGTCTGCGGCAAGAATAAATGAGGGTGTGTACACTTAATCTGTTGTTGACAAAATTAGGAGAAGCACACCCATGCATACATACGAACAAACAAGTGGTGACTGAGGATAATTAGGACCAGTAATGAAATGCATGGGGCAGAAAGTGTTTACCCTACAAATCCTGATAAACAATGCCCTTGAAGTCCATCACAGGCTGGAAGGTGGAGATATAAAGCATGATCAGCACAAAGAAAAGTACTTTATAAACCAAAACCTTTAAGGAATGTTATGTTGCCTTTATATGTTTTGACGGATGTGCTTGAAAACAATGCCTTTAATTTAAATAAAAGGACATTTTGCAGGGTTATTGTGGTAATCAAGTATATCTCTCTATTCATTAGAGTGTGTTATTGCTATCATCAGATGATAAGATGAATAGGTTGACAGTCTGTCACAGAGCCAACACATAGAGAGACAACCATAAACACACATAATCTAACACCTTAGCTGAGAATGCCAGGCAACCTGAATCAAACTCTCCCTAGCACAGGGAGAACATCCAAACAGCACACAGAAAGATTCAAGTCCTGATTTGAAGATTTAATATTCTTGCAATGATGTGAAAGTGCAAACCAGTGCTATGGTGTGCCATCTGTGGTCAGCAGGCATCTCTTTCTTCAGAACTGCTGAGGAAAAAAATTTACCCCAAAATATTGTTTACATTTTGCATTAAAATGGGGTTACGTAAAATACATCCCTTTATTATGTTGCAGCTGACCAGAGCATTAGTTTGAATCTGATGTTTATTTTGGACTTAAATGGTTTAACTGAAAATGTAACTTTTTTCAGGTTCACTGACAATGCGACTCGCAACTTCAGGTACCTTTTAAATTTTTTTTGTGATTGTCTTTGATCCACAAAGGATGAACATTACACCCAAAGTTTCTAATGTATTTAGAAACTTTTGCAATAACTGTCTGTGGTCGAAAAAAAAAAAGAAACACTGTCACTCTGAGATATCTGTCCTAAACCTTCTAATCAGGTTGGAAATCTTGGGGTATTATTGGAGTCTGACCTGAACTTTGTAAGCCATATTAAAACAATAACACCCACAGCTTTTTAACATATAAATTCACTGCCAGAAAGAAATTAAAGGTGTTTACACCGGTCTTAGAAAGACTTATCCATTCATTAGACTACTATTATTGCTTGCTCACACATTGCTTCCAGAATGTTGTTGCCTGATTTCTAACCAGAACCAGGAAATATGACCATATTGACCCAGTGCTTGGATCTCTGGACTAGCCTCCCGTTAAAGCCAATGCAGAGACACTGGCTTTTCCAATCCCAACATTGGGAATTTCAACTAATTTGTTTAATGTCTATGCATGTGTATTAAATTAGAATGATATTTCTTGTAAATTTGTGTTGTATAGCATCAGACTACATCTCTGACACACTGGAGCTCTATGCACAAGTTCAGACTCTATGGACTTCAGGTAGTGGCGTCCTGCTGGTGTCCAGAGTAAGAAACCTGTGAGACAGGGCTCAACTATTAAAATGTTATAATCCATGCTAGAACATTTTTTTAGTCATGCATTTGAAAGTGTAGAGGATTTTATCTTCACTCTTTACTTTTTACTTAACTAGTTAATGTTTTTTTTCTTTACTCTTAATATTCAGCTCTTAAACAGTTATATTTTTATGCGGTTGTTAATCTTTATGTATAGTACGTAGAATTTTCTTGTACACAAATGTGCCATAAAAAATATTTGTCTTGCCTTTATCCATTGTAGAGCTGATTTTGATGTACATTTACAATCATTTTCCTGTTCAAAGCCTTCTCCCAGCAAATCAATATCAAAGTTGTACAAATTTCTATATCAATTGTGTTTAAATTTGAAAGATAGGATCATAAACTAATTATTGTCAGTGGTGGCAATAACCTTAACTCATGTTCCCCCATTCTTACAGAGGTTATCCACAATAGATGCTTGTTTCACCTAGCATTGTTAAGGTAAAACTAACAGAAATATTAACATTATCTGATGAATTAATTCTTTAAGACACCGTTTAAGGTTTCCAAAAGGAGCACAGGTAGCAACACAGCTAAACATTTGGCCTACAGCATATTGGCCCTTGTTCAAAACCAAACCAGACTGCCAAAAAGGTTTAAAACAATAAATTATGTATATATATATATATATTTATATATATATATATATATATATATATATATATATATATATATATATATCATAATAATTGATCAATTTACTCAGGGCCCAAACTAATCCATGAGATACATTATTAAAAGATGGATATTGATCAGGATGGAGGCAGGCAGGGTTAAAATGTTTACCGCAGCATAGAGACCAGGATCAATCGTGCGGCCAATGCACTTGAATAGAGCCCCATACGGATCGATGTCTGATGGAGCAATAGGGCATATGGATCTGCCAACTGTCCACTGTCCCTTTGTGGCAGATGAGAAATTAAACAGCAAAAAAACCTGAGATACAGTGAAGATCAAAAGAGGCTCAGCCAATCTCGGTAGAAATAATTCAGACAGAGGTTTTCTGAAAGAGAATGTAGGAAAAAAATGTATTCAAATAAAAGCCAAGTGCATTGTTCACACATTGTCCACAAATGTGGGTTTTATTACTTTATTAGATTTTAATCAGAATCCTTTTTATATTCAGCAATCTTTTTTGATTGCAGGTTGATTCCAAACTACATTAAAACACTTGCAACGAGAGGTGTAAGAATAAGTGTGTTGATTCTTGCTTATATCTTTTAATACAGTTCATGTGCACAATATATTTGTGTTCACGTGACTTTAGGCGCTATTGATTCTGGACACTTCTCCATCATAGGTTCAAGGAGCTATTTTCCACACAAAAGAAAGCTTTGAGGAGAGAAAAGAGAGGACCAGAAAAAAGAAACCGATTTTAAAAAGTGCTATAAAGAACAGCAGAGCACTGGTAACTCTCTTTCCTCACTTCTTTTCTTGCTTCTTTCTTTGCTGCTATAGAAAGGAACTGAATGATTGTAGGGTGCAATGGTGGAGGGGGGTTACTGAATAGACCTCCACGCTTTTACAGATTTCTTCTCTCCCCACCATAGAGGACATCTGACCTTTGAGGGGGGAGAATGAGAGAGCGGGGGTGAGGCAGAGATAAAGAAGGAGGGTGTATTTGGGCGAGAGAGAGAGAGAGAGAGGGAGGGCAGTCATAATGAAAAGTGGTAATTCCTTAGAGAGAGTGAGAAAGAAATGTCTAAGGGGCAGTAATGAGATCGTCCGACTAGCGGGTTTCCATAGAAACCAGCACAGTATTACTATACACCTCACTGTATGAATGAGAGAAAGACCATCTATTGTTGCCACAAGTGGAAGGGTCATAGAGAAGAACAACTGCAAGTATGGGCCATTGGAGTTACGGTTAAATGGGAGATCTGTTATGCTACTAAATTATTCCCCCTCAGTTCCTTCCAATGTACACACACAAAAAATATAGCTCACAAATTGAGAGTACACAATAAAAATCACAATACTGGGACAATACGTAAGTTTAGCAAAACGTTTGACCAAACAATTATTTCTATGGTTTAGGTATTTACATAATTGGAGTTGAGATTTCTTAAATCATTAACTGTGAAAATTTTTTTTTTTACTAGTTTTGCAATGAAATGCCCAAAGTTTTATAAGGTACACCTTGCAACTACAAGGTTGGACAACCTACTACTGGCATAATAGCATAACACAGTTGCTGCAGATATGTCGACCTGACATCCCATGGTTTCAAAATTTTATTGCACCGTGTCCCAAAGGCATTGAACTAAGATCTGGTAGCCTATTTAATGTACAGTGAACATTGGCATGTTCAAGAAACCTTAGCCTTATAGTGTTTTGCAATATTAACTGCAATCATTGAGACCTTCCATCCTGCAACATTCAGATCCATCCCTTATCTAACATAACTAAATCAAATGAACGGTGTGTCACTACATCTCTGCAGTGCTAAATGACCAGGGAACTTGATTCAAGTGTGCTGGAATGACGATATATCTCTATTTAAGTTGAAGAAAAGTAGTTATAGAATACCATTTTGTGAAAGCCTGTACTACAACAATACATCACCACCAGTCTTAATCCCCTTTTATGAGTCAAGATGGATGTAATATTTCCAGAAATTTTGATCTAAATGGTATTTGAGTGAGCCTATGTGAACCCCTGAGACTTAGTTTTGTTCTGTTGCTGCCAATGTGTCTTAATGGTCAACACTTTGTGCCTTCATAGACTTCATAGATATTTTGCAGTTTTTGTCTGTGAGAAAGGGTGTTTTCTCTCATTCCAAACTAGTCTGTAATATCCTTTGACACATTATTGCCAATCTGTGGATATTTTCATATTGTTGAATAATTTTCTGCAAACTAGTGAGATGGCTGCATTCAAAACTACCACGAAATAAAACTTTTTCCAAAATATCAAAACCAGGTGAAATTGAAAATAGTATAAATTCCCTTTCCAAGCCAGTCTGATGTCCTGTGTAAATTTCAACAAGTTGCATTAAACACATCTAGATCCTTAAATGCATTTCCTGACATGTGAGTTTCTGGTTTGCTTTGTGTTATAAACAACTGGGTGTTGAGGAATGTAGTAAAACTACAATGATTGTAATGTTCATATTAAATTATGTTATTAATGCTAAAAAAATAAAGATGCTCTTTAGCAGTGTTTTCTCAAGTAGAATGCACATTTCAGATGTACTTCAAAGGCTATCTGTTTAATGTTAAAGTATGCAGGTAAAATGTAATCCATTGATATGTGTAGTGTAGTTAGTGTTCAACTCTTCTTACACAAACATTCACATGCAGTCAGCAACCGGGGCAGTGCATTTGAAATACTTGGAAAATTTTAATACCACAGAAATTGTCTTGCACATCTCATTATGCTCCATTCAAGATTTTACCTTTTTTTAAAACAAAATGTTTTATTAATTTCAACCTCTGTGGTTAGTTGAAATTTATTTTTAAATGGTTTCAGTTTTAATGCAGATAAGGTGGTTTAATTGCTAGTCTAATGTATAAATATTCGACTTATACCAAGGGTCATATTGGAAGAACTTTACTGCCATCAAATAGTACTAGTAATGCCTAGACATGCTGACTTGGACAATACATATTTGCATACAAAATCCCAAACTTTCTATAAACTTTAAGTCCTAAATTTGCACTAACAAGCTATGCATGGGTTAGTTTCTGCTTGAAACTCTAAAAACACAAATAAATTATTATTTCAATAATTGTAAATACGTACGCCTAGTAAGGGGTTAATTGTCTGACCCCATAATCGTAGAAGGTCCAGATTGAAGACAGAGTGAAGGTGGAGATTTCTTTGCCATTTTCCCTATTTCTAAGCTGCCATCCATGAATGTAGGACGAAGAAAGTTGGTGATGGGATTTTCAGTGAGCGCCTTGCACTTGTAGTGCTGCAGATCTGATTAGTGCTGTCTCTTAACAAAGCCTGCTTCAACCACCTGCTCCCACTCAATTCCTGCAGCATCTGATAAACTATCATCGCTGCAGATTAAGACAAATGATCTTATTCTCTGCCCAAGTCCCCCTGCTCTGTCAGATGCATAAATTTGTGGAGAGAAAAAAATACCAAGAGACACATTACCTCAAAATAGCAAAGACTGTACTTTGAAGCTTCACTGGATTATTTTTACACAATCAAAAATGACAATTACTCTACCATGCAATTTAAAACATTTTCAATAAAACTCATTTCTTGTTTTGTTTTTTTCAAGCATATTTGTGTCAAACCAGCCCACGGGTAACGAACGTTTCCTTCCTTGGCGGAAGTAGTGGTTCATGTGAGCCCCGGAGACAGGAGGCCGTGTGGGTCAGTGATAATCATACTGAATGGACAATGCCGCAGATACGTTTTGGTGAGCTAACACGCATGCTTGGTCTGATGGGGAAAGCCTGCAGGAACTCGCCCTGAATACGCACTCAGGACTGTGGGGTCAACAACAAAACACCCAGATAAGACGTCCAGACATACCACTTCCACTTTTTAACTTTGTGTGTAAGAGTGTATGTGTGGTGGAATCATGACAATGAAACAAAGGCAGGTTTTTTTAAAGTATACACAAATGCAGTTCAGTTCATAACAGTCCTTTGGCCATATACAGTTGAATGTGAACATGATGTGTTAAAGGAACATTAGGTAATAAACATCAACCGAGACTTAGGAATTATGTAGTCATTTTTCAATAAAGATGTCTCTATGGTTTTAACTTGGTCTTGGTGTGCATTTTTAATATTCCCCAATGATTCCCTGTGTTGGAATTTCTGTAAGTTCAAGTTGCTTGGGACCTTATGGTGAGGTGATTTCAAAGTAAGGATATTTACCACAAAGGTCTCTGACCCCAGCTTGTTATAGCTACTGTCCTGCAACTTTTAGGTACATCCCTCCTCAAGCACAGCTAAACAAAATTAAATTAACTTTTCAGCATGCCATTTATCAAGAAGCCGTTCTTTGATTCAGCTGTGTTAGCAACAGGGATGCATCTAAACCAATAGGATGGTAGCTCTCGAGGATTGAAGTCATAGACCCCTGGCTTACCCCTGTTTCTTGCTTCTTTTCGAAAAGACTAAATGACTTCATCAGAAAAGGATGATGGGAGGAGAAGGAAGGGTGGACCAAGGGTGGAGTACTGACCACTGCTACACTGACTTAAAGAGGCAAACTGACCTCTTAAGACTTCTCCCAGTTAAATCATGAAGAGGACAATAACTATCCTGTTTAATTATTAAGTAAGTTTCAGATCAAATTTGAACAATGAAACATTTCACATTGAGACAATTCACTTTCACTGAATTCACTGAAAAACGTATACTCTGTGATGCCCTACATTAGTGATTTTCAGAGTCCAGACTCTCATAACCATAAAGAAAACATACCAATACCAATGATCAGTGGGTCATTTTTAAGGAGCATGAAAAAAATATCCAACACTTTTGCTAACGCCTCCCAGTCTTACGTTAACACTATATGTTCAAACATAATGTTTTATTTACAATAGATACTGCTTTATATGAAAACATTGTAGCTTTATTGGATTCAGGTAGGACAAAATATCTGTCATTAGAAAAAACATACTGTTAGTTGACTCAGTAAGAACACTACCTGAATACTACAATAGAAACAAAATCAAAACGTATGTGCATGCCATAAGGTCAAGACATGCCAGTAAGAGCAGTTAGTGTCAGTGTTTGTAGGAATCCACTTTACCTTATTCTTCACTTATTTTTCTTTACTTGTGTAATAAAGGTACATTATTTGTGGAGGCGTTAAAGTTATCAAGTTGGTATATTTAAAAATTCCTTTTAAACTTAAAGTGATCAGTACATTTTAGTAGATTAGGGCAGTTTAAATGGAAACCTGTCCAGGGTGTAATTGGTTCCCGGGCCTCTGACTGCTGTATTAATGCCCCAGCACAACCCTACTCCTAACAAAAACATTTGCAGGTATAAAGTAGCATTTCATTCGATTGTTAATTGTAAGAAAATGTGTGAAAAGTGCTTTGTCTATATTCCTAGAAATCATAGAACATGTTGTCTGAAGTCCTTTGCTCTAAGATTGAACCCGGTCATCAGATAATACACATAGAATATTGCACAGTCAATTTGCTTAATAAATAGTTTTTATTTGTATATTGAAACGTCAACTTGGGATGTCGAAGTGATGAGGAATGAGTAATTAGTTTAGTAAATCATCATTTTATTACAACAAAAGCGCAAAGATGAAAACATCAAATCTGACAAGAAATCTACTATGACAGCGACAAGTAAGAAGTTTCAGACCAGAATATTTTTAACATTGTTAATAATTGTAAAAAATAAAATAAAATAAAATAGTGCAGTATATTTTATTTTTCTTCAACATTATTTCCAAACTAAATGTGACTTCTTTTAAATATTTTGTTGTCAATATGAGAAATATAAGGTGTATTCTGTCTCCATGGACCTGTAACAACAAAATATCTGTATATGACCTATTTGATTGTTAATGTTTAATGAATCATATAACCTAGGCAGCATCAGGATGTTGTGTTTTCCGAAAGCAAAAAGAGGGACATAGATGTCATTTCTATCTGTGCTCTTATCAGAGGTGGAACGGAGGACCCAGGCTGCCCTTCCTTGTCCCTGTGACTACAGGGTCTTTTAGGAATTTAGGGCCACTATTACTATTGTGCGGTCCTGCAGGAAGTATGGTTCACTGCTCACTCCCAGCATTCAGTGGGTTTCCTGTGTCAGGTTACCATGTCCTGTGTTTATTTTCTTTTCTTCTCGTCTGTATCCACCCATTATAATTTTTTCCAGCATCCAAAAAATAGGAGAGGATGGCACCAGCTCAGCTGTAAGGATTTTGGTCTAAGGAGTACATTTCACTTTATCAATGACATAAATGTTGCTGTAATTAGGTATTCAGAAGTAAGAAGCTAGTTTAATTTATACAAAAACCTTAAGTTTACATACCAAGAATTTGTGTGTAAATGGGTAAAGAGTATCATGTTTAAATACCCAAGGGTCTTAGCCTTGTAATTCTTTATTCACCAAAAGAACACCAATCAATTTCAAATTAAGCAGTTAATTCAGTGGACATTGTCTTTGACAGATAAGCTTGTTAAACCTTGAGAAAAAGGCTGAATGAAATACTTTAGAACAATCTCTTCAAAGTAATTATTGCTTAGCTTTTTTTTCTCCTCTCTCCCCCATCCATTCTGCTCCTTTAAAATAAACAGCTTTGGAAAACTTCGAAGGGTTTGATTGATACAGAGCATGAATGATTTATAAAGTCTATTTTGCTGGGATCAATAGTGAATTTCATTAAAACACTTTCAGCACACACACAAACACGCACGCGCACACACACACACACACACACACACACACACACACACACACACACAGAGAACCCCCTACTTGGGGCACTGTGATTTTTTTTTGTTTTGTTTCTAAAGTTAGGGGCTTTCCTGTGTGCTTGGATGACACACTATGGTGAATAAGTGTCCGTTATAATCTTAAATCAGCATCTCAAAATGGGTCTTGTGCTGAGTCTCAGACTTTACCATTACTTCCTCTCATAAGGCTTGGGCTTCCACATTCATTCACACAGCATTCACCTGCATGCTAAGCACTGACCTCTTCACTTAAGTAACACAGCTCCTCTTCATTTACCTCTCAGAAATTCCCCATGAGGATAGCTCACCTCTACTGTCCTTGCACCAATACTCCATGCGCACAGTGATGACTATGCTGCTCATGCATTTACACTCTACGCCATCACAGTAGAGGTAAGACCTGAAAAGAGTCAGACTCACATTTAGTTTTTCAAATTCATACATTTACTGAACGTACTTATGTATTTTTTTCCAACAAACATGTATACTGTGTGAAACAATGCCTCCAGATTTAAAAAAACCAAACAAACAAAGTGAAAGAACGAAGGCTGGTTCCTATCTCCAGCTTTTATCAGACCAGAGGTGAGAGAGGTTTACATTACATTTTGGTGCAACACCAAGACACAAAGGATATAGAATTGTGCACACACACATTCATTCTGAATGGAAATTTTAAGAGACCAACTAACTTAACACATTTTGGACTGTGCCAGGATGCTAGAATAAGAGTAGAGAACATCAGTTAACAGCGGTATGGCATGCAAAATCCATTTAATCTCTGAAAATGTTGGTGACAGATGTGTTAGCGGGTACATACCGACAACTAGATGCACTCAACAAGAACTGAGCAAATTCACAAACAACAACAAACATACCTTACAAAGTCCTTTTTAAAGTCCACTAGGCATTGCAAGCCATGGATCTGTGAACAGACATCATCTGAGCATGCATCACACTTGGCATTTTACAACAGAGGTCAATCATTCTGACCTCTTCTCTTGTATTTTATGGCTGGACTTGGGCAGTGGACTGTGAGACGGATGGTGGAGGGAGGTTAAGGACGCTACAAGCTAGGATCTCATCTGTATGACTCCCCAGGGATGAGGAGTCTTAGCTTGTAATGAGGCTCTTTAACTTCTTTTTTTACGCTGTATAGAATGGGGGTTTAAAGCAGAAGGTAGAGTCCAACCTATCGATGGCTACGTATGTTTCTCATGCTAAATTGGCTCTTTAAAATCTGTTTCACAATGATAACAAATAGGTTTATTGCAGAAACAAATAGTTTTTTGTTCTAAAGGGGATATTTACTGTTGGGTTCTTTAGCATCTATCTAATCCTTCATTTTAATCTAAATATGAAAATGATTTTTAAGATAAAAAAGTGAAAGCAGTGACCAATAAAAATTAAATACTTGTAATAACTACAAAATCCAACATACTGAATGGATACATACAATTTAAAATGGACTAATGCATTCCCTCATAAATACCTACAGTACCAACCCCACAGATCATTTTATATATTCTTCATCAGAAAAATAATACATTGTTTGAAATATTAACAGTGGTTCAGGAAACACATTTTAAAACAAGACGGGATCAGGCTCTTAATTCTGTTGATTCTTTTCAGAAGCATTTCAACACTCATTTATTCAGACTGTCGTTTTATTAGTTCTAGGCTGTATGTTGTTTTATCTTTTGTTTTATGTTTGATTTCTTCCTTTCACCTTGGTTTCAAGTTTATCTTAATAATGTTTGAGTTTTCTTTTACATTTAGTAATGTAAAAATAAAAACTTATGCTTTAACC
>JAVLVB010000140.1:880331-900737 GCA_032876305.1 Orestias chungarensis | reverse complement strand
TATATATATATATATATATATATATATATATATATATATATATATATATATATATATATATATATATATTTTTTTTTTTTTTACGAATAGTGATGTAAATGGGGTGTGGGTAAATTATTGTAGATATTTGCTACAAACCATTGAAACCTAAATTTATATTGATTTTATAAGACTTTATGGATTGTGATGATCCTCTCCTGTCCAGTAGGTGTCTCCAGTCCAATATTTGTTTGTTCTTTTGTTCTTTTCAGGAAGCAGGTAGATGGGATGTTAATTGAATGCAGGTTGCTGATATATACTGACATCCAGTCAACTACAGGTTGTTGGATTGGCTTCCTGACCAGACCGGAACAGGCAGCATTGGCCCTCGCTTCCATCTGACTGGCTGTGCAGTTCTACCAGATCTTTTTTTTATTTTTTGATAAAATAAATTAATAGTTGTTTGGTTCTGCTCGTCTGCCTCCCATTTTTGTCATGACCTATGAGTGGGGTATGACATATGGGGGCTTGTCAGTTTGAATCTGGATTGGAGATCAGCTGACAGGTAGAGTGAAGTCTGGTTTGTACGGGGACCTTGACGAGGATGCTTGGTTTAGTGAGTAAAGCGGCCATTATACACCTGTTTTGAGGGAGTGTTGTAGTAAGTCGCGGTGGTTCTGTCCCTGATAGGCTTAATGACTTCCCTTATGGAGTTTGTCGTGGGGGGGTTTAGTGTGGTGTGAACGTGGGTAGAACAGTTATCTCTGGAGCACATCTGGAGTTCCAGTGAGGCTTTTCCGGACTCTCGGGCGTTTGTGCATAAAAACCCACCACGATAACACCAGAAGACTAGGGGGGAGATTAGTTAGATTCCGGTTAGGCAGTTAGAGGGAAGGGTCATTGTGACACTGTGGCTGTTTTGGGATTGTGGGATTGAGTTTTCCTAGTGAGGGCCACGCCCCCCTCAATGCTTCCGGTAGGGGAACATCTAGCTAGTTTGATGTTGGCAATAATCTACCTTTAGTTCCTCAGTTTTCTGAATTTTTCTCCCTGTTTGAGCATGTTGCTGATAGCAGAGGTTGGTTTTATCTGTACCGGACGCTGCTTTTACAGTGTGTGTTCACAAGCAAAGCGCAAGAAGCATACTCTGGTCTGACAGTGGATGAGTCAGTGAGTGAACATCCAGTCAGCCACGGGTTGTTGGATTGGCCTCCTGACCAGACCGGAACAGGCAGCATTGGCCCTCGCTTCCATCTGACTGGCTGTGCAGTTCTCCCAGAGCATTTTTGGATAAAATAAATTATTTGTTTGGTTCCGCCTGTCTGTCTCCCATTTTTGTCATGACTTATGAGTGTGGAGTGACAGGATGTAGACGTATGATAAAACAATACATAAATGTAATTATTCCTGAGTTATTTTATACAGTTTTATAGTTTATTATTGCATTTTTAAATTTTATAGTTAAAGTACTTTTTATGTGATTTATGACACAATTTACTACATTTATTCAAAGCAGCTTTAAATTTCTGATATATTCAGTTTCTGAAATTACAACAAAAAAAAATTGGCAAAAATGTGTTCAAGTTTCTTTACATATGCAGTCGTTGATTTCTATGTCTTACTGTGTCCAGATCATAAAAAGGTTCCTGATCCAGCCAGTGAGAATTAATCAAACTCTGACTGGCTAAACAATTTTTCAGGATGACTTCTTTCCTGATTGCTTTGGCTGCAGAGAAGTTGTGATTTCTCTGAAACATAAGCAGAATTTACATCCAGAAGAAACTTATATTGTGATTACTTGCTTGTGTTATACAGTAAACTAAGGTATCTATTTTACTCAAACAGTGTCAGTTTGTGCAAAAATCCAAAGAACAAGAGTAATCAAAAGCAGGTGCATTGAAATATTTTTTTGTAAAAGCAGACAATGACATGAATGAATTAGCCATTTTTGCTGATTATGCTAGCCGTTAGGGGCAGCAAGCTGAAATGAGGAACGCCAGGATGGTGCAGATTCCTAAAATAATTGTAAAACAACAGCTATAGGAATGTAAACTGTTAAAGTATGCCGTAAAGGTGAGAGGTTTTTTTTTAAATACAAAGAGTAACAGATGTTTAACATTAGGCATTCTAGCTATGAAATAATTATATGGCCCATATTTGTTGTTAATGTAGCTTCAATCCCCTATACAGAGTAAGATTGACGAGACAGTAGAAAGAAAAAGTAGCAATATCAACTAATTGGAATGTATCTAATTTCTAACATTCTTAATATTTTGACTTGTTTTATTAATTTCCTGCCCAAACTTGACTTACCAATTAAATGTTACTTTTTATGTTGCTCTAACAGGGTTGGTGAAAATGTACAATAAGTGTTATTTAAATATATTGTAATTACTAAAAGCTGTATTTTAGCAGCATATTTTGTTTACATGAATCTGGTATTATTTTAGCGTGCATGGATACTTTGCTATAAGCTGACTGCCTGTGAGCCAAAGCAAGGATGATTAAGAATGCTCACAGGCATTAAAGCCAGCAAAGAGAAAGCTAAGGAGAGGTAGACTTCCAAACAAAAACCTGAAAATCAGCTGCTGGATCCGTCCTTTCCCTCCCACCCATGGGCACTCACACAAACATGAAACAGTTTTTTAGGGAGTAACATTCCACATAGAAAACATGCAACGCTAAAAAGCCCTTGGGCCCACCTAAGAAATAAAGACGACTGGTACTATGACAACCCTTAAACAACAGCAGCACACATCTACTTGATGGACAGTTTACACCGAAAAGCCAACAGGTTAGATTTTACTTCAAAAAAAAAAAAAAAAAGGATAGCAAAAAATGTAAAGTGCAAATGTTTTTTAATACAATAAATATTTTGTCAACCTTTACAAAACGGATGATTTCCCTTCATCTGTAAAGGAAATCATAATTTAGTCTTGGCTTAGGGCCTGAAAATAATAATCCCTACAAAAGTATGTAGTGCTGTATTAGTACCCATGGAAATTGTAAATATCAGGAAAATATGGCCGCCTTTGTTTGCTGTAAAATTCCAACCAATCGATACCATCATGATAATCCAAAGGAATTTAGGGCAGAGAGAAGGTGATACAGTATTTCAACACTCGGTATTATTAAGAACATAAAAGTATTAAATATCTAAGTGCTATAAAAAAAAATCATGTGGAAGATAATGGTATCCAGAGAGGGAGTGGGAGTCGTGCCTTAGTGTGTGTTAGTGGCATAGAGTTCTGGTCCAGTTCTCACAAAACACTTGATCAGTCTAATTAAAAGAACCTTGGCATGATACGTTGTGCACAGCGGGGAGTCAGACTACACTCCAAGTCTCTTCTCACCTCCTCTCTATCCCACACATATTCAGACACTGCCATCAACCACAGCAACGCGAAGCATGACAGAGAGAGAGAGCGAAAGCAAATTCTGGAAACACTCTCAAGTGGCTTGGTGTTGCGATCCAGCAAAACAAATTAGTCAGGAAACAGTTTTTGAAACACAGCAGAGACAGACACAGTCAGAGATGTATCTTGCTGTTACTGCCCAATGACTCTCCTGTTTGTCCTCTTAGTCTCAGAAGCATGTTTTCAGTCCCAGCAAAACAGTACAATGAATGTAAGAGTGCATCATCTTTGGCAACCCCAGGGAAGAAAACCAGCGTATATATATATATATATATATATATATATATATATATATATATATATATATATATATATATATATATATATATATGCAAACATAGTTGACTGACACAAATTCACACAAAAAGCACTTGAAGTAGGGTTTTGTTTTCTTTTTCTCATAAATGGATACAACAGTGTTGCTACAATACTAGCATCTAGCTTGGAAAATAATTGTGTTCAATGAAAGAATATTGGTTTTCTCAGAGAAAATTGTCTATATTTAAAAAATAATAATAATCACTTCCACTCACTGTATGTCTTTTATCAAAAGTAACAATTCCACCCCTGTCATAATTTGGTTTTAATATTTTGAGGTCTGAGCATTGAACCAGGTGCTGAGCATTAGAACATCACCATGTGATGCAGGAGATACTTTGTTGGATCTGTTTTTCTGACCAAAACCCTTTGCGTAAACTGTCTATTTCAAATTCATTAAAGGTATAGGAGAGGATCTTTTCAGTAGAAAAATATCAATGGAAAATCACATTGAAAATGACAGCCAATCAAGAACGACGGGTGGTGAAAAATAGCTGTCTGTCAATGCAGAATTGGACATTAGGTGGCGCATGCGCAGTGCTGCGAAAATGAGAATGAGCTGAAGATCCTCTCCTATAAATTTAAGCAAATCTGCCATCTTTGAACTGACGTCCATTGTGCCTAATGATTTTCCCATCAACAAACTTCGACAACCTGTACAGTGTTTCAGAAATTATCCACCACCAGTCTACCGGCTTTATTAAGCTTATCTGGTGTTAGGTCTCAGATTCACAAGGAGATGGAGAAAAAAAACATCAACCTTGTGATTTATGTAGCTTTTGGTAAACTATATTGTTTAAACTAATATAAAACATTGCCTAACTAAGTTGATAATAGTTTTCTAATGACAAGTTAAACTGCACTTTGATGTTGTTCTTTATTTGCATGGATAGGTGGCAGTGGCACTTAGTTTTTTTCTACACATTTCCTACTGTAACATTAACAGCGCATACTCTTAATTAATCCGAAATCAATTTACTGTTGTGTTTAGAATCATTGTGCTCTTAGGTAAAAGTGTTTTCAGTTTATGATGACAGATGGCTGTTCTTTGTCTTTCAGAACTTAAAACTGTAGAGCAGCACAACACCATCGCGCTTACACTGCGCTTACACCATCATGATTGGCCAGCATACGTTTTATACCCGATGCAACAAGACACACACATCCTTTAATGTTCCACCTCAGTCCAATCACTTCACAGATATTTTTTCCAAAAATCTTAAATATAATTATAATGTTTTTTGGACAATGTGAGAAACAATGCTCTTTTTGGTCATCAGTGATTTTAGACTTTGAACTCTACAATAACAAATGAAACCATTCTTGCCCTGTCTCCTTCTACTTATTAAAGATAATGTGTACTGTGGGTACATGATAGTGAAGTTGTTAGCACAGGTGTTTCAGAGAGGAAATGTTATGTTTATAGGGGGATACAAACTGGCAATGACTGAACTGACCTGAAGCTATCCTCATGCTGTCACCGTTGTTTTGGTCACTGGTTCCTTTGTATTGTTCCTCTAGATGTCACCTTGACAACAGCATCTGAAGAGCTGTTACATTAGGAAGACAACACTAGGCCCATCTGATAGTGGACCACCTCTCCCTGTTTGTTTTTATAATAAGAAGAACAGTCAGGCGTGGAATTGCTGACTGTTGCTTAATGCAGATTTAGAAATTGGACCTATCAAATCCATATGAGCACATTCATAGATTAGTGACAATCTTGCAAGGCAAACAAAAACGTCCAAAAATGGCAAATATGTGAGCATACTGGGACTTGTAAACACATATCTTGTGTCTCATCAAATCTGGAAATCTGTTAAAGTTACATGTAAACTCTTTATCTGCATTTTAAGATAAGAAAAGACTACAGGAAACCATGCTACTATTTTTTCAACCCTCTAGTTTTAGCTATTGTTACCACAACATTTTTAGTTTCCCTTTTAGCCTAAAGATCCTCAGAGACAGGGGGCCCTCTATTTCAGCCAATATCACTTGTTGATCATTCACACACCTACAATAAATTTAAAGCAGCTGTAACACTGTTGTTTCTTTTATGTTGACAGCCTGACATGTCTTTACACACTTATGTGTTATATCTTGAAATTATGCCATTGCTTTATCCCCAAAGGTAAAATAATCAGAAATATAAGTAATACCATTGCAATAATAATATAAATAATATCAAATTAAGAATGATAAATCATGTTCAGGTTGCCACATATGTTTTTTTTATTTTAAAGGGTAACACATCTAGCTACAAGAGTGGCCTGGGTTTAATTTACAATAAACTCTAATTTACCTTTCAGCATCACCCATCACTTCACTTTATAACCAGCTAATAATATCTGCTTGTTTAATTCTATAAAAAGCTGATTAAAATTGGTGCCTGGTAAGCAGTGGTACCCGGATAATAGGTACCTGTTGTACTTTTACTTAATCCTTATTTTATTACTAGTTTATTTTTAATCTGAATTCTTATGTCACAAACCACCAATTCCTGTTACATTTGTAACAGTCTTTTTTTTTATACAACAGATGTTATTGTATCATGTTATAAACAGCTGTCAGACTAGTACAAAAACAAACAGAATAAAATAAACAATAAATATCACCCAAATACTTAATGATATAGATGAAGTTACCTGAAATGAGGTAACCCAAATGGTAACACAAACAATGAATAATTAGATGAAGTTACTCTTAAGGCTTTTTAATGTATGTAACTAAAAGTATGTGCAAAAGATTTAGTTTAAAAAAGTGCAGGTAATAAACACTATTATTGCTCACATTTGACTTCTATTACCCTGGTCGTTCCTCAAAATAGTCTCAATAATATGCCCTTCTGGGCCCCCTAGTGGCCATGGGGCCCTAAGCCGGCGCTTAGTTCGCTTCTGCCTTGGGCCGGCTCTGCTCAGAAATCCCTTGTACTTTGTTAAACACGAAGCAGTTGCAACGTGGTTATTTAGTCTTCTTTCTTCTTTGACTCTGCTACAATTGACATTTCTTAACTTCAAAGCTGATACTTTTTAATGCATGTGACGATAAATCCAGACTGCTTTTTTGCTGAATTCAGCATTTTCCTCTTGTCTCTTGATTTAAAAAAATACATTGGCATGTTTTATAGCTGTTAATTTACTACCTATTGGAGGACATAACTTTAATTAATTCTGCTGAACAATGATTTTTTTCTTGTCACTCAGGTTTACCTCAGATTATTAGAATGCACAAAAGGTTCTAGTTCATAAAGTGGAGAACTGTGGAGCTTCTCTAGAGTTACCATGAGCTTCTTGGTTGTTTCTCTAAAAAAGGCTTTACCTGTCCACCTTACCAATTTAGATGAAAAGCCACAGAGTAAATTTACAGTTTATGTATTTATACCCTAAACTGGCTTAAAACTTTCTCCAAAACTGTCCCTGCGGCCCTTTGGTCTTTATAATGCTCTTCGCTCACATAATCTTACAACCCACTCAAGGCTTTACAAAACAGTTGTATACATACAGAGATAAAACTACATTCAAGTGGTTTGATATAGCTAGATTAATTCTGAAGCCAATTGCTATCACTTGAGTTTATTATCTGGGGTATCTGAGTAAAAGGTCTGAACCATAATCCATGCAAGATTTGAAAACTGACATAGAGAAGCTCTCCCCGTCCATTATGATTGGGCCAAAATGTCAGTCTATATATGTTGGTATAGGGTTTTATAAGAGTTTTACCTGTTATTGCAATGAGGTGAGCAAGGTGATAATTAGATTCTATAATGTTTTGACTAACAGGGGCTTAATATATATACTTGTCCATTTTTTTTCAATATAAAAGCATTTGAAAACTTTGTATTGGTTTCCTTGTACCTTTTAGTCATTTGCTATTTTAAATTGGTCCTGAAAATGTTAAATGCTTTAGTAATGCACTGTAATCCAGACATTCACTTCAAAATGGATAAGAGGTTGAAAGAAGGGTGGAATCAGTCCAAATCCATGCATGCTAAACAAAGATTATCCAAGTCATATTTTTTAATCCTGTTAATTCATACAAGAAACTGTTAATTTTTCTAATGACCTTCAAACAAAGTGGAATGGAAGGCGCCGATGCAGGTCACCTGTGAACAATTGTTAACGCATGTGTCCAGACGTCCTCTCTGCAGCTTACTTGGAGAATGAAGGCGGCTCTGTATCAAAGATTTATAGCTCCCAAGACAGGGGTGGATGTGTGTTATTGATAAGTTGCTGAGGGAAGGTGAGGGCCACTCACTGCAGTAATTAGAGGATGAACTTCTGGCACATCGATTGGACACAAACCTTAGTCACTTTACCTCAGTGTAAACAGAAGCCTTTACCTTATGGCTAAAAATGCAACCTATATATGTGCAGGACCGTAAAGGTCTGTCTAACCACTAGCTTTTACATGATGTGAGAGCTCAGTTTGTCGGTAGTGTTTGTGCCTTTTGTTTGTGTCTTAACGCACATGTTGGTGTGTACATGAGAGTGAAGGGGAGGAGCGGTGCTTCTCTTAAAGCCTTGCAATTATCCCAGCATTCACCAGTGTTTGCAGTGACCACAGACTTGGAGGTCAGCCCAATTCTTCTAGACACAGCTTAGGAATTGGACTCACTATTGCTTGATTTGGCTGCATATTGTAATTTTTTTTAGCTTGGCGAATGAGAGTAGGGGTCAGTGAAAGCAATGAACAAGTCTATGCTGGAAAAAGGAGGAGGAGGAAGGACAGACGATTACACTCAGCCTTCTCCTAAATTCCCACTGTTGCTAGAACTAAAGCAGAAAAAAAACTATTTTAAAAGAAGGCTGAGTTCAACTACTGCTTCTTTTTTTCCCTATGTCAGTAACTGTAAAGAACTGCTCGGCTTGTTCCAATTGGCCTTTGGATAAGATAGCTTTTCCTTCTTTGAGGTGCTCCTAGTTATCTTCAATCAAGGGAATTTTTAGCCACGTGAAAGACGCTTTTATTAGGTTGCACTATCCAAAGTCACTGCACATTAGAGGCATTTTTTTATGTGTTGGATTTTATTTAACTTTTATTTAATCTTAGGAACTAAATACTGACTCTTTATTTTGGACTGGGTTGTTTAAAATTGTTATAGTTATTGTAACAACACCAATTTGATCATCATTTGTGTGATGTTGTAAAAAATTACTTCAGCAGCTCCGCCCAAAATCGACAGTGTGAGACACAGAGTTTCTCAAACTTTATTTCACTCCTGCTACACCAAAAAATTTTCTTTTTTGTTAACCTCTGCCTTCAACTCCATTAACCTAGACCAGGGGCCCTCATTACATCAATCGCGGGAGGTGTGCCGGTCGATCGCACGGCATTAAAGGAAGTAGATGACGTCATCCGTCCTTTCGTTTATTTTTTTTAATTTGCATACCGGCAAGCAAACTGATGCGTTAGCCGTTTTAGCAAAATACGGTGTCGCGTAGCGAGTCTCCAAGTCTGTCTCTAAGCAGAGGCGGAGTTAGAGTAGGTAGAGGCCGGGGCAGCACCAAACCCCCCTGAACTCTACGTATATTTATGTATATGTATTTATAGACTTATCACACATTCCACAGTGGGTTAATGCAGTTATGCAAGACAAACTAATATGTGTTATAGATCAAATTTAAATTAGCTCGAAAAAGCTCGAAAAGTGTGAGCACCCCTGACCTACACATAATCTGCTAGAAGCTTTTGCAGCACAGAGTGCCAAGCTTCACCTGTCTCTCCCACATCCTCTATTCTCTTTACACAAACCTGCAAGAGGACATGCAAGAATTCCAGAGACAACCACATCGCTACAAAGGTATTTGACCAAACTTATTCAACACTTTTTCAAAAACAGAGTGTTGTTACTATTTTGCTCTTTACATCCATTGTGAAGGTTAGATTTTTGTGTTTACCTAATATTAATGTTGTTTACAAAGAATAATAAAAAAATATCCATCCATATGTGATTGGTTCAACAGAAATAAAAAGATATGTAATAGGGTTTCTCACTTTTTTCAAATCTCTTTGTCATTATACTAAAGTTACGACTCAAAACCTTGTTCACGAAATGGAAGTAGCTCTTATTTAACAAGATTGCATTATTGCAAATTCCATTACTAAACAAACTAATCGAACGGAATAATGTGCATACAGTGAAGATAATGTTATTTGTAATGATCTATAAAATGATTGCGATGAATCGTTTTGTCATGCTATTTTACTTATATTTGTGTTGGATAAAATTAAGTAATTTAGGCAACAATAGAGCAGAGTTGAAAAAACGTTGTTAACTATAGTATTAAAAAACCAACACATCACTTCAAAACATGATGTTTGGAGAAAATTAGCCACATCTGCGCGTAGGAGGAAAAGATGCAATGTGCAAATTTGAAATATCATATATCAGTCTCTATACCATCTACAACATCAAGTCACCTCTTCTCCACTGTGTAACCCTCTGCTGTTATCACAGATGTCTCATTGACCTACAGTTTTCCCATTGGTTTTATCACCAACAGCTTCCCTGTCATTTTAAACCGGTTGCAAATTTTCCAAATGAACATCTGCTCTAAGATGATGAGCATACACACAAAAAATGTTTTATTGTTAGAAGCTGTAGCATCTTCCTAAACATCTCTAGGTGTAGGTAAATAAACCATCACCTAATGTTCAGTTTATTCAAACTGAAAAACATTATAAGAAAAATTCCTAAACCATATTTGAAAATGGACCACAGCTCAGTGTAAACTCAGCTGCCACCAAGCAATACCAATTATTCTTTTCTGGGGTACGATCCTAGTTTTATAGTTTATAGTCAGGACAACAATCCAACTAACCATGTTTCACATGTTCAACTCAATATGTTAGTGTTTTAAAATCCTGAATACATCAAATTATTAAATTCAAAAGAATCCTATCTGCATGGGTGCTCCAAAGTAGAAGCTTACGCCATATTCACGCTGCATCATAGGTGTCCCAAATCTAATTTATTTTCCCATGTGTGACATGAGATTTTTTTTGCATGAAAGTCTAAATAAACTGTAAGATTTTATTTCATTTTTATTCCTTTTTTTTTCAAATCAGAACTATACTGCTTCCATATTTGGTCTTAAAGCAAATGTATAACAATATGTGTTCAAAACCCCCTTGGTCTGAATCGGCACGTAAAGTTTAATATGACTTTGAATGCAATGATATCTCTTCTGTACATGAAGCTCACTCTGAGGATGTAGACGGTTCACATTGGAGCTTGGTGGCAGTTCTGTTTAAACTATAATGTGAACACTGTAGCAAAAAACAAGTACATACACATGCTCCACTAAAGTGTGCACAGGAGAGTAGCGTCACACTTAAGATTAGCCTTAAAGTAACGAGTTCTAACGACAGAAAAACGGAGTTTGTCATGTACTTGAATTCTTGATAAATTAACCTTTTGTTGAATTTTTAGCTCATAATTTTTGTTCCAGTTCTGAAGAAAAAAACTGAACTATTGCAACTTTCTACAGCTAATCAAGAAAAGGTACTAAATCTACAGATTTTATGCGTTTTTTATATTTTTTGGGGGGTTTTTGTGCATTTTTTTCGAGAATAGCTCAAAACAAGCATGAACACTTAAGCAACTGGAGAGGACTCAGTTTAAGTCTAAGTTCATAGAAACGGGCACAAACACACATAAACCCTTTGTCCCCCAGAGTAAACATTTTAACAGTGCAGAGCCCCCATGTGCAGCCAGGAGCATTGGTGGAAATCTGAATCACTCCATCTCATTAATAGTTGATGCACTCCATCCAAAACTGGAGATGCCTGAATAATCCTCTCCTGGGTCTTTTGTCATTCAAATGTATTCCACCCAAATATACACCTGTTCAGCTTCCTGAATTCACTTTGTCGCAAGTTTCCTATCTACCTTCCTCTTGAAGCTCAGTGGAGACAGTATAAACTTTTTTAGGTCAGTTTACATGCCACAATGTTGCAACTCTGTCCCTACATGCTGGAAACTGTTTAGAAGAACTTAAACAAAAAAATGGATCATGTGTGACAAAAAAAAAAAAAACATCTCACAAACTGTATTAAGCAGGGTGTGCGCCTTTTCCTTTTACAAAACATACCAACCCCTGCTGCGTCCGCCTTGCCATCCTCTTCTGCCCAGGTGAGCGCTGTTCAAGCTACAGCAAGAGTGGAATTACACAAGCAAGACGAAGAAAGCGGACAATTATCTTCAATATCTGTCAGACACATGACAGCAAAAGACCCCCCCACCCAACCCCCTTTGCTTTCTCAGCCATCAACACACCACACACTCTCCCACACACACACATACACACAAGCCAATGGAAAGTACAAAGAATGGGGGAGTGTTGCTCCTTTGATTGTTCAGAGGCAAAGAAATTGTCTTTTTCTCCAACTCCCCACACCCCTTTCTCTGTGCCTTTTTCTGCTCATTACCATCCACATTTGCATGCATGCCACCAAAGAGCAAGGAACTGTGAGCATGGAAATAAAATAAAAGGATTAGAACAATGGTAATCACGACTGCTATGTGCGATTTAAGTGTGAGTCTGCGCGTGCATGTGCGCTTGAAAGTGTAGAACAGAAGGATTCACTATGAGTACATCTCATACTGTATTATAAAGAGCAACCAAGAGAAGATTAATAGGAAAAAATCCAGATTGGGTCGTACCTCTTGCTTTTTTTTTTTTGTCTTCAGGGCTATGATACAAACTATTTTTAGCGATCAGAGGAGTTGGTATCATCTCCTTAGTTTTAATCTGAAAACAAAAACTAAATGAGGAAAAACAATGTAAAGGATTTTTAACCAATGTTCTCAATCTGTAAAACAAATGCTGCTAAAATGGGTGACCTTAAGTGGTACTTATTTAGATTCAGATCTGGTTTGTTCATTTAGTTTTCCAAGATTTAGTTTTGCTGAGCATTATGAGTATATTTTTAGATACTATATTGCCTCTATTTCATGCCTAAAAAATGTTAAATGTTGATAAACAATTCAGTCACATCCACATGTGAAAACTTTGTCAAGCTATCCTCATTTTTTGAAAATTAGGTTCAGTATATTATTCCAAACATTTTTAACTGCTTTTAATTAAATGATAAATTTATTACGTTTTAAATTAATATGTTTAAATGCTAAAAGAAACTAGGAAGAAATATATTTAAACTAGGTAATCGTAAATGTTTGATATGATTTAACAGGGATTGGTTTTATTTTAGAAGAACTGGAAAGTATGTTTCTTATGAGGTTAACGTCGAAGGTGCCGTCAGTTTCATTTAGCAATTTTAGAAAGCTGCAGCTAAATTAAACATATTGTTAAATATAGATTTTCTTGGCTAACAAACAACAGGAATATTTTAAAAGTAAACATCCTGCATCCATACAGGATCAGAACTAGTCCATCATCCATTTTCTAACCCGCTTATCCTTGTGGGGTCGCAGGGGTCTGCTGGTGCCTATCTCCAGTTCACAATGGGGTACACCCTGGACAGGTCGCCAGTCCATCGCAGGGCAGCACAGAGACAGACAGGACAAACAACCACTCACGCACACACTCACACCTAAGGATAATTTAGAGTACCCAATCAGCCTAGCAGTCATGGTTTTGTACTGTGGGAGGAAGCGAGAGTAACCTGAGAGAATCCATGCATGCATACGGAGAACATCCAAACTCCTTGCACAAGGTGAAATCGAACCCCAAGCAAGGCAACAGTGCTACCAACTGGGCTAATGTGTAGCCCTACAGATAGTAGTACTCTTGGTAAATGATTGCTCACTCGCAGCAAAAAACAAAATCCTTGATTTTTAACCTGAGTTTATAGAGAAACTTCTAACTGTCTTGATTTCTCAGTACAAATTAAATGCACTATAAAAAATTAATCGACAACATAATTTTCATAGCCAATTTTTAAGGGAAATATATTCTTTTGTCCTTACGGTTTCTTTTTTTTTTTCTACTTATTTGTTTCATAAAGTACAGATGTTATACAAAAATAAAACTGCACATAAATCCGACAGGTTCTGCCTTCGACTAACAACAATCTGGTGTCTTTTGTCAGGTTGATTTTCTTACCTAAAAAACACTTATGCAAGATTCATTCAATTATTGTCATTCGCATCACATAAGGGTACATGAGCCTGAACGAAATTACAGTTACAGTACACCCATCCAGACAAACATCACAGTACATACATGGGGAGACAGGTGAATGAGGCCATGCACTATCAGAAGACGCTGCCTCATCTTGAGATGCATCCATCATTAGCGTTGCCTTTACGTTAGGAGGAAAATGCCACATAAGGGAGAGGTGAGGGAAAAAAAGATATTTCACACTTTATCCTTGACAGGATACAGCTTGAAGATGCAAAAAACCATCAACAAAAAACGAAAGAGACAAAGCAGGAAAAACATCCAGCAGGTCTGGAGTTTGTGTGTGTAAGTACATGTCCTTGAAGAATTTATAATCGGTCCATTCTGAACAGTTGCACAGATACCATGGGGATGGCAGGGGCGCGGGCAGAGCATCTTGTTTGCATAACTTCCAGGAGTAGTTGAGGATAGCAGATTTTCAAGGTCGCCCAAAGAGAGACGTATCAGGAAAACAATGCTTTGTTTGGGTCAGGCAGACTCTTGGTTTTCCATTTGCCTTAAGTCTCAAGCTGGATCTACTCAAAGGTGAAATCTAAATATCCAAATTCCGGGTCCATTCAGCCAATCTGAGAAAACAACTTTCCGGTTGCTTTATCCCAATCCACATTTGAGTCCAGAAGCCAGAACCGGGCCCGCCGGTTTGCGGTTCTGCTCACCCAACTTCTCATTTTGAGTATTGACGTCTCTGCAGATTCCTTTACACAAGCCGGGCCGCGTCACAATGGCCAGAACAGTTTTCGCCGTTGTATTTGTTGATATGTCAGGTAACCTCAAACTCCAAAAAGCAGAAATCCTGTAATCAGAAATGTACACATCTTCTGGAAAGGAGGATTCCTTCCCATTGAGAAAATTTGATCAATAGCATTGCGAGACCAGCTGGCCAGATCCATAATGTCCAATTAGGAAGATATGCAAAAGAGGCTCCAAAAAGAAAAAAAAAGACACAAAAACTCAAAGCTGAAGCAGGGCAATTAAGGGGAGGACAGGAGACAGAGAAAAAAGTGTCTGCCTTCACCAAGAGCAAAGAAAAAGAGAAATAAACCTTATTGGGTTTATGTCCTTATTGGACATTGGACATTATAAAGTGCATTATGCCTGCCAGTATTATAAATGATAAAGTGCCAAGCATACTACCTATCATTAATAGATTGCAGCTAGGTATGTAGGTATAGGTACATATGTTTCTGGAAATTATATAAGGAAATTAATAAAATCTATAGGTAACATCTATAGTTTATTTAAAGAAAGGTAACCCACAACAGTGAATGAAAACCAAATGTTCAGTCATTTTTTAATTTTCACAATGTGCTCTGGATCTTTACCTTTAAGAGTTGCCTGTGGAATGGGAGGTTAGACCTCACATGAGCTCGGGCTAAAAGACAAGACCAAATAGAGTTGGGCCATATCAGTAGACCTTCAAGAAACACTCCTTCAGAGTAGGAAGGTCAATGAAAGACCCCCATGAGCCACGGAATAGATTATGTCTCCTTTTCCTTTCAGTGTACTGGTAACCACATCAGCTTCAAGGACCCCTCAGGGCCAGTTCAGGTAAGGCTACCTATCTCACTTACTTACACTCATGAGCCCTTGAATCATTAACTGTGTTTCAGATGGACTTGAATGTAGTGTTGCCCAAGCTGAGAGGAACAGATGGTGATAAAGGAAGGAATGTGTTGGAGGAGGAAGTGGAAGCATGAGACCAATCAAAAGAAGCATAACAAAGCTTGGGAATGCTAACCTTTGAAGGACTAGCAGTTTGAGAGAGGAGGGTGAGTGGGGATCTGTGATAATAGCGCACACTTGATCACACCATTACCTCGAATTAGGGATAATTAGCCTCGGTAAACTGGGCACAAAACACGCCTATGATGTCGGAGCCCAGAAGGCATGCTGCGGTACCTTTTACAGCCTGGTGGTTGATTTTGGGCACACAACAGTGCTGTTCACTGCGCAGCAAGGATGGGATAAACTGAGTGGGCCTGACTGTCTGGTAGCAAACTGGGAGTAATTATCAAAGAGAGCTTATAATCAAACATCTGAATCACAAACACGGACTATAAAGCCCCTTTGGCATACTTCCAGGAGTCGTTTCATCCAATTAGGTAAATGGCTGTAACGCAGGGAAAGGGGGGATGGGGCAGAAAAAAGGGGAACTGAGGTAATAAATGAATGAGGATCTGCAATGATACAATACAAATATTGGTAAATATTGTTAATGTGCCAAATAATAACCCACAGTTTCCATTGGAAATTGGCCATTAAACCTGTGACAGAATATTTACATTTTTCTCCCCATATATAAGGTCATTAATGTCCATATTATCTTCAACTATATCTGAATTTAACAAGATATTTCTAAAAAGAAGGGGGAGAATAAAGCTGATTTAGGAGCTTGTAATTAAACATATACTTTATTAGACACTGCTGGAAATATGTGGTAAAGCTGTAAACCTACTAAGATAGTCTTAATTTGCTTGTTTCAGGCTTTAAAGGCTGGAAAATATCTAATGGTAATTCTGTAGGAGCTACAACGATCCACAAATAATGTGGAAATTAGGATCAAAAGTACAACTATTAGTCATCAAAGAGAATGACAATCAACAGTGGCAAATAAGGTATCACCCGTAACAAGTGAGAGATAACTGGCAAGCAATTAAATGAGTTGAGTCAGCCAGAAAGTCAGAAAAGTTTGTTCTTAAAATTGATTGAATGGCAAAATTATTAAGTCATTGTAGTTGACATTTTGGAGGAAATGTAAGATTGACCGGAATGAAAAAAATTGTTTAACGTATATTGGAACCACAATTAAAAACCAAGAAGCTCTTTTATATATCTTAAAATAACAAACAACTTAAAACAAAAACCCAGAAAAAAACCAAACCTAATTGAGAGGAAGCAATAAAAAGTAAAATTTTCAGTTTCCCAAAGACCTTCAGTGAAACTCAGCAAACATGGGGTAGCAACAGAATTGTTTGCCAGATTTTAAACTCTGCATTCACTGTGTTTCTACTAATCACTATTAACAATAACCTACTCATAAAATGAATCAGTGACTTCAGTTCTTATTTCAATATCTCCTAGTGTTTTAAATGTATACCAACCCCTGTCACTCTCATTAAAAATCTGTATTTAAACATAATTTGTGACAATTCACAATTAAAGTAGTTCTTGCTTCACTTACCTCTCTATGGGAGTTAATTGTTAGCAGGATTGCTTAATAGTGATGAAATTCAGGTAAAATCCCTGTATGTGTACCATATCGCCACGAAATGCTGCTTGACTATTGTTCCAATTGTGGCCTAATTCATTCAATCTTTAGTTTTTTATTATTTTAGCTACAACCACAAGACTGTGCATCCATCTATTCTGACATATCTTATGTTTAAGAATATACAATGAGGACAAAAAGTATAGTTATTAATGTCACAAAGGCATGTAAAAACTAAAAATTATATTTTTTCTAGTAAAGCCTTGTTCTACATGTTTGCTGTGTTTCCTAAATTGCCTGTGGCCAAGTTCAAATAAGCTTTCTATAGATTTCTTTCAACAATTCTCTGCTCATGCCACTCTTTCTATCAAGAAAGCTGTAAATGTGGGCAGGTCTTCCAATATAAGAAAATTTGAAAAAGGTTAAAGGGGTATGAATACTTTAATACTTACAATATGGCACTTTAGCTCACTCCTGCTCTTTTGGGAACCCTCTCAGCCCAAACTCACTGAGGCATGAGACGCTGGCTTTGCAGGCGTGTACCGGGCATGTCTTACATGCACAGACAAATACAATGCTGTTCAACATGAAGGTAGCTTCTGTGGCTTCAGGGCTAGAAGAGGCAAACACAAGATCAATTGGGATGGTATTTCCTGTTAACACCTTAGTTTCATTGTGCAGGTGTCCTTCTGAAGCAGACAGTATGTGTGTCTCTTTGTGTGTGGATGTTTGTATTTTCACTGTAATTTTCTCTAAGCCAAATAGTTTTGTTTATGCTGCACTGAATGACTTGATTACACCGAAAGCAATATTTGATCTCTTCAGGTCCTACATGTAAAGGCTTGTGGTTAGCCAGAGCCACATTTTACCCCTCCCCTCCAATTTTAGGTTGTCAGCTGATAAATTAGAGATCCAAGTCTAACTGACGAGATGTATTCTTAAACGTCTACATGTGAAGTCAACTACCTCACTTTTTCACAGCACAAGAATCTAAGCTCCTTTAACTAGAAAGCAATAATATTGTCTGCAATAATTACTGGTGTCGGCTTTGGTATAACCATGTACAGATAACGGATTAAAAAATGTTTCTATCTGTAGAGTCCTATAGAACTTTGGCCTGATATCAAGTTGGGATTTGGATAAATAGCTTCCTGTGTCCTCATTTTGGAGCAGGTTTGGGGGCAAATAAAAAGGACACATACATATGAGACGGGTTGCACAACTAAAAATAATGTGCTGATATGCAAAAGTATTCAAACCAGCCATCCATCCATCAATCCAATTATCCATCTATGTATTTTCTTCCTGCAGCAGCTTGAGTAAAGATTTAGCAAAGAGGCCAGTTTCCCCAGGGGAATCCCAAGGCATCCCAAGGCATCCCTTATGGACCCCTCACCAGTGAGGGATCCATAAGGGAGCATCCTTACTAGTAGCCTCATCGACTTCAACTGGCTCCTCTCACTGTGATGAGGCTCTGGGAACATCAGTTTTCAGGTATTGCCAAACAATCTCAATTGGATATATGTGTGGTTTTTCACTGAGCCTCTCTAACCCATGAAAATCATAGGATGTGTTCCATTTTATGTACTTATTATTTACACATATTGTCTTGCTAGAAGTTACCTTGCATCAAATTTCAGCTTTTTTGTTGCCTTTGTTTTATTCCAGATTTCACTTTATTCATAGCAACACATTTTTTTATGTCACCTCTGCTCTATTGCCCTACAGCTTTTTTTAGTCTTACACACAAAATTAAAATCAGATGTATTTATCTTTGTGCCTGTAAAAGAATTTGGAAAAGTTTAAGGGTTGTGAGTACTTTTGAAAGTTACTGCAGCATGCAATCTGAAATCTAAAGCAAATACAAAGTGGTATGTTTTTAACAGAGATTTAAAAATGCATGTACACCAGACCTCACAGACAAATTGTGTATGAATTTCCACAACATATTTTGTATGAAATTATATGTATTGTTAAAATTTACATGTTTCTGTGTAAGAGAGGAAGTGTATGTACAAGACACTTTGGTGCAGCGGCCTTCCTAACGAGGTCATTAATCCCAAAACAAGCAAAGTCAGCAACAGATGTGGCTGCAGGCTACTTCCCTGAGAACTGCACAGGTTGGAGGAAGAAACAGGGCCTGACCTGAAATGGAGGAGAAGTTAAGTAAAACAAATATTAGGACGATTGCAGATTAGACATGCCCTACAGGTTCTCAATGGACAAGAACCCACATAAGATCTAAGAATTACAGAATGTATAGCAGCACTACAGAGAGTATGGTCTGAAAAAACATCAACTTAAATTTCATGTCGAATTACCTGTTTAGTTCCATTGATGTATCTGTCACAAAATGTATTCCAGTTCAAAAGTGTAAACTCTGTTAATATTCATTGCAATTCTGTTATCTACCATAGTACTCTAAATCAATTCATATATACTGTTTCAGAGTTTAAAAAAACACAAGATATTAGAATAGATTTTTTTATTGAGACTTTTTGAACGCAGTCACATTTAGGAGACTTTGTTCCGCTCTAAGGAGCACACTGTGTTTGCGTATGTGGTTAGTAACATTACTCTGGTGTCAGGTGGATTGAATGTGTTGTCTAAGAAAGAAAAAACGTCAGGTTGTTAAACTGTAGGGTAGCAGCAGGGCAAGCTAGAGCATGACTGATCTATTGAGAGGAGCATACAGTTCTAATCAATATTTCCTAATTTGTTTGTGTGCATGCAAGTGTAAAGTACTGTCTTCTCTCTTTGTCTGTTTCAAGTTACATAGGCAAGGACCTGTCCTCAGAGAACAACACTAAAAGGATAAGAACAATGAGGGTTGGAACAGATAAATAGTTGGCCTTTAAGGTTGCCCATGCAACAATCCTAACTTCATTTACAAAGACAAAAGCCACTTGTGCTTTCTTGATACAACACCATTACATATGTACATATTCCATACACCATACATATTCTGCATTTTCACCGCATGGAAACTGGGTTTTACTACGTCTACCTACTGTAACTTTAAAAAAATAAAAAAATTTTTAGGTGTTGACAATCACAAACTGTTTACTTCACGCACACAGGTTCATCTTTGCAACTTTGCACAATGTAATTAAACTCTACAGAGCAGTTTAGCAGTTTTTTCCCTTGTCCTGTTCAGCATCATGGCTAGTAGAATGATTTTTTGGCTGCTATAGTTGTGCTTAACAGATTTTCTTTTCCAAGTGAGCCTCCCTTGATGCCCATACCTTGATAATTTATTGATTACTGAGGTTATAAATATTGTAAAGCTAAACAGGACTGAGGGGTGGGTTGGGGGGGTTTACAGAGTGAAAGGGAACAT
>JAVLVB010000140.1:854753-880231 GCA_032876305.1 Orestias chungarensis | reverse complement strand
CTGCCTGCTGATTCCAGAGGAGTGAATGCTGCAAGTCAATGACTCGATGCAATCTGCTGGGGTTCCTTAGATTGGAAACTTTTTCAAATTGATTTGTTAGAATGTATCCTTGATTTTAATTGATTTTTTGTGAAGTGCCTTGAGACGACACCTGTTGTAAATTGGCGCTATATAAATAAACTGATTCTTGATTCTTGATATACACATAACAATATTCAAATAGAAACAAGTAAACAAACAAACAAAAACAAACAAACAAAACAACTGTAACTTACCATACTGAAAGTTGTAAATATGGTGACATGTGCTGTCTTTGGTGGATGTAAATAGTGTCTGGTTTTTGTGTTACCATTGCACCCTGTAAAAGGAAGAGCTCAAATATCGATTGAAACTGATTAATTAAAAGAAACTATTTAATGACATCCATGCCAGTTATGTGTTTGCCTATAAATCTCTGACTATAGTTGCAGAAACTCTTCTTAGCCCCCATTTTATCTCTATGATTTGTACCATGTGTCTTCATATCCAGGCCCAGAGGTCAAGTGTCCTGCAACTTATGGTTAGTCCAACACATCAAATCAACTGGCTGTATTAACCTACTTAGTATAAGGTCATGCTCTCCAGAGTCTTGCTAATGATCTGGTTATTTGAATCAAGTGTATTAAACCAGAGACACTTCAAAAAGTTACAAGACTCCGAGGCTGGGAGTTGAAGAGCTCTTCTTTTTACGTTTGAAAGGAATATGTTTTAGAATATAGTCTTTAAGGGGAAATTCGAGGTCCAAACCTTGAATATTGGATCCTAGACCCTAATAAACAAGGGAAAACCCTGAGGTACACTTCTGGCTAGTTATAATCCATAAATTGGAACCAATTGGCCAATTGGAGACAACAAATATTACAAAAAATGTTTTTTGTTTTTGTTTGTTTGTTGTTGTTTTTTTTGCTACTTTGCCGTATTTTCTTTTTTTTTATTGTACAACCAACCCTGGACTTTAATTAAATCATCTCAGTGAGTGAATTTAAAGGACTTAAACAAATGATTTGCTTTTGCCTGGGGCCAAGAGCCATTCCTTGTAAGCAACATGAGTTCACATGTTTAAATGAGGTCATTTAAAACAATACTCCTTTCATTACTGCATTTAAAAAGTGTGAGGCCTGCTGTTGGAAAAGGAAGCATAATTACATATCCAAAATGTCTGATCTGGTAAATCACAGTTGTTTACAATGCAGACATTTTTTGATGTTTCCTTTTACCAACTGACCTGAGTCAAATGAATTGTTTGTGACCAGGCCTCTGTAGAGCTGCATGACACGCTTGTGAGGGAAACCAGCCACTTGACTCAGGTGTGTTGGGAAGGGACGAATCTAATCTGTCTGTTTTACATGACAAGGTAATTGTAAGGACTTTTGACCCAATTTTCTCTTTACGAAAGTCTTAAAGGTGCTCTGATTATTGTAATGGCTAAAAAGATAATCCCATGAGATATTCCTATTGTATTTCAAGAGTGATCTAGTCTACTTGCAAGGACAGTGGGTAGATCAATCGTCTTGCAATTAAGCAGGTTGCAGGTTCAATTTCAGCTGCCCTATTTCACTTCTCAATGTGCCTGGGCAACGCAATTTGTTTTTTTTGTTTTTTTTGTTCTGACAACAAAACAATAATAATAATACTAATAAACATTGGCTAATAGAAAACCTGAATAGTACCAAAACATTTTCTGTGTTTTGAATTTTTATTTCCACTGAAATCTTCCTAAAATAGCACAGGCATGTGCTGGTGGTGTTCTGCATCGTGCCAAGCATGTTACTGCAGTTGAATCCTGGCATTTGGTTTTTCTACAAAGAGTTCACATGTTCTCCCCATGAATGCAGTCTCTCCAGGAAGTCAGGAAACTCTTAATTCCCCCTAGGTATGACTATGCGTATCAATTATGTGCTTCTGTAACCTGAGACTGATGACTAGTTCTAGTTTTACCCTGCAATAATATTCTCTAAAAAAATCTTTTAAATTCAGTTACAATATACTTTTTGTGAATGTATCAAATAAAGTGTATGGAATACATCAAAATTTTTCTTTAGAGTGGTAAAAAAAAAGGAAAATATGAAGTGAATACTTTTACAGCACAGTAAATGACATTAGGTTACTTTGGTGACATTGTATATTAACATTTCATACAAACAACCGGCTTCCAAACCCAGACTGCAAAACAAGTAAGTAAGCTGGAGGTTTAGTGTATGTTTTGCACATGATATGGCAGGGCTAAAGACTGTGGCTGAGGGCCTCAGGGCAGTTCCTAGCCCTCAGACAGTTGGTTAACTCTAGAAAAGATATGCTGAAACCTGAAACCCACAACCAATACAGAAAAAAAGACAGGTCTTATGGACTGACATTTAGGTTTAACTTTATTATGCAACAGCTATGCTCACATGGGCCAGTGGGATGCTAGCAAAACCCTTTTAAATGGAACGTGGAGAGAAAATCTCATCATCAATTTCATAAACCTAACTTAATCCGATTTCCTCAGACTTCGACTTTCATGTATTAAAGAGCATGTATGAAAACATGCTGTACTAAATACATGTGCTAATGCAAAATTTTCCTAGAAACTACTCCTTTTTTCAGGTTAGGGATTAAGTAGGTAGGGCAAATATCAACATTCAGCACACACAACCCTGACCTGTATGGGCATGACCTCTAACATTGTTCACATAGCAGCAACAGTAATAGTTCAGAACCTTATAGAAACCTTTACTGACTGTGGGTGTACTGTTTCTAACCCTGAATAGGAGCCACTATCATTGGCTGTGGGATTTGACCTTGCACCTGTTCCGTTCAAGGTATTGAAAGAATGTGGGACAAGATAGTTGTGTGAACCCTTTTACCATTTTTAGGATCCCATAGAGAACCTTAAATCAGTTCATTCTAGCTTTGTAAACCCTGAGTGAATTCCAGTTTTACACTCGGAGTGTGCTGGGATATGAGGACAAATGTTTGTGTGCGTATGGTGCTGCCCCATCAGTCAAAACTTTGACTCTTACCCCAAATTCCTTCAGGGACAATGTAATTAAACATTACCACAGTAACCTGTTATAATGATTGTTATTGAATCTGCCAATTAATGCTGAATAGAGCTCATAAACTGCATCCCTTTGCCAACAAATAATTAAATGGTACAGCATAGATGTCCTCCTCAGTGGCAGGGTCACACACTCGGTCCAAACTCCAAACTGGCACCTGCAGATTCTTATAAATCAAAATGTAATAGGTAATATGCGGGGTAATATGAGGCTATAGCACCTGACGAGGCACAGAACTTGAGGAAATCATATCCTTATTTAAGTACCCTTAGGCTGTTTTCAATCCCTGCTGCTGTAAACATTATCATTATTTATATCACCATTGCCTATGAGGATGTGTGCGAACGCCAAGAAAACACAACACTTGCTGGTAGCTATACACATATTCAAATACACACTCAAGCACAACTGCGAGTCTCCTTTGAGATGTCAGCGATATGCTAACGGTTTCGTGGAGCTATTGTTCACAAGGAATCATATTCTTTAACGGGGGCCTTTTTGTTGTTGTAAACAGCATGAATTTTTAATCCAGCCCAAGTGCCTGGGTCTGTAATGAATGTGTCTCTGCAGCCAGCCTCTCTAGGGAGGGAGGCCCATGGCTCCTGTTGCTGAGTTTCGGCAGTGCCTGGGTTCTGAAGGAATCAGCCAGACACACCCCACCAGTCCAGCATACAAACACATACATTCTTATAAATGTAAGGCATTGGTTGGCATATATGTGTACATGCAACCGTGCACAATCGAACAAGTATTCAAAGACAATAAAATGGATCTAGCATAGCCTACAGTCATATTAGCAACCTTTCTAATAAAATGTAATGAAACAAACTTTTTGACAGAATTTTGATCCTCAGTGTGAAATACCAATACAACTTTTCTCCCTTCACAGCTATGAATATGGATAGTGGTTATTAATATTAAGAGCAGAGGTGATTTCATTTTGCTATGTTAAAAAGGGTTTTAAACAAATAAAAAAAAGGTTATGGGGGTTAAATAGATTTCATAGTTTACCATGTTACATTGTCCATTAACAGGACAAGTCTTACCAGAACAGGAGTATTCCGGAGAATGCAAACCCTTCCTCTTACTAAGATTTTGCTGATACTTTTAAATCCTGAGTTCTTAGTGAAGATCAGATGTTGATGCTGAAACAGAGCAACTTTTCAGTAAATACAACCTTTGTGTTATCTGCTGTAATTTGTGCTCTCTCTTGCTCTAGGAAGCCACAACATAATCTGATATTTAATTAGCAACAAATCTAATGGCTTTTTTATATTTTTATGGACATTTTGAGACTTGAAAGCATATAAAGTTCTTACAGTTCCTAAGGTGCCTTTTTTAAATCCTAAACAATTCACAAGAAACCAAGCTCTTATGTAGCCATAGACGAAGACATGCTCGAAGCAAATGTGTTGTCTGGATATAACTTGTACAAATGTGTAATGTCAGCTGCTGGTTGAAAAGTTGGTTTTTTTTGGTTCTTAAGTTTAAGGTTAAAAAAACAAAACAACTTCAACAAAACTAAGCTGAAAAATAAATAAGTGCTTGAATGAATAAATAGATAAGAAACCTTGGTAACTTCACCAGTGTCCTTTTTTAGCTATTTTGTTTGCGGCATTAGAAAAAGCTGCTTGCCAAAGAAAGTCTCACCCTTGGCAAATCCTAAGTCAGGTCAAATGAAGAAGGTTTTATTGCTAAAACAATACAAAACAATATTTCTCCATGAATCAAGCAGTGCTACATGTAGGAAATGTAGCTGAACTGTCTCAGCTACATTTCTCCAAAATTGGAATTATAACAGAAGATAGAAATGACAAGACACAAATCTAGAATTACAAAATCATACTATTCATATAGTTGTAATCATGCCAACATAATATTGCTAATAAATATGCATATGAATATTGCCTAATATAACTAAATGCACTGGTAAATAAATGCAAATAAGAATTTTACATCCATTAGCAACCTTTACTTACCGTATTTTACAGAGTATAAGACATGCTTAGAAGCCTTAAATTTTCTCAAAAATTGTCTGTGCGCCTTATTTCTGCACTGAGTTACAAAATCTGTAAAAATGTTATACTTTGGTAAGCACAGCGTTTAATTGACTATCGGACCATTACTATAGCGTGATTTATTTGCTACCAGGTTGCTTCACGCATCCAATCAGAGCATGTCTTGCAAATACTTTGTTCAGTTTAAGACAAGCTTCAAAGACAAGTTTGAATTGCGAGCGAGCAGAAACAGATCAATGGGAGCAGAGTCAGCCAAGCAAGCAGTTTGTCAGAGTTGAGTGCGTGTCTTAGCAGATCAGCATGAGCATTTTTGAAATTTGTGCGCAAACACTTACAATTATTGTTCTTTCAGCAGATCTGTGCTCTTAAATACGTATTACTGTGCGCTTAACCTGGTAGCGCAAAAATCACACCATAAAACCGGAGAATTCAAAGTAAAGTTGAGAGTGGGGCCTTATAATATGGTACACCTTATTAATGGGTTAAGTACAGAAATAGACCCCGTAATTGAGACTGTACCTAATAAATACAGTAGTTTTAAAACATTACTAACACCTCAAGTTGCATTTAGTTAATTTTTAGATTTACAGGCATGAAATGCACTTGACATTCACACTATCCCAGTCTCTTCAATGATCTCTTTGTACAATGGCAGAGGGAATTGAAAGAGCGGCTTGGCTTTATTTAATGAAAAAAGTAAGAGAACGTCATTCTCAGGTACCATCAGAAAAAATAAAGTTGCATTGTGAGTTCTGTGAAATTCACCACCTACTCCAGGATTTGTGCGGTGAGGATGGTCGATGTAAGCTCTATTTCGTCTCACTCAGATTAGAGCAAACAGCGACATTACATTATCCACCATTATCCACCATTAAGACTCTAGTTCACATAGTTCACGGATCTCTATGATCCTGTAGCAAAGGTTCATATTTTTTGCAAGTCCAGTGTTTAAAGCTTCTGAACACTCAAAACGCTCAACACACGGTCGAAGCTCAACGCAGGTCTTTCCATGCAAAACTCACCACCAGACATCTTGACGCTCCTAAAAGCTTGTCCTCCATAGAATTTCCATGTAAACCAGGCGCTCCAGATAGCCAAATCGCATTTGGTGTGAATGCAGTATACAATGAACCATATATCTATGGTTCATTGTGGTCTCTGACCTCATATTTTAACCACACACAAAAAAACACCTACATTTAGATTCACCCAGTAACAAAACAACTGCAGATTAGTAGTGAAATCATTTTTATAGTGCATTTTTAGAAAAAAGTGCACACAAATTAGAATACTTTTTGGTTTGATAAAATAAGTCAATTTTTTTAATTTTTTCATTTCAAATTTTCTATCTAGAGTTTTCCTCTAGCCAGGCAGACTTGAAGAGCAGTGCCTTTTCCAGCTTGCTTTTTGTCCCCTCAGAGGATCTATATCTTCGATTCTGCACCAAAGCCTGTCACTCATTTTATTGGTCTAAGGCTTTCTTGTTCAATAATGTCAATTCCATGCTGCTGACACTTATGTGGAGAAGCTCCTCATTGAACACCCCGAAAGCAACGATGGGACTCCTAAAAACTTTCTCCATTATTTTTCATGTCATAATTTCACCAACACTCACAGCTTACTTCAAACATGACGGCAGGTCGCTTGCAGATTCAATTGCTTGTTCTTTGAGGGCAGCTAAAAAAGTTTGCAACTGTCTATAAATTTTTACAGAAACTTGATCTAAAAGCAAGATTCTACAACAGTATCTCTAATTTATCTTTTACACTGTTCTGGAATTACTACAGAATTCTTATATATTGGGGAAAAACCACACATTTCACACTGTGTCTATAAACAGATCTGCTCTCTCTGGAGCATGTCAGAAAAAAATAGCGTCAATAAAACTTGAGAGACGTGCAATATGTGTAAGGGTTAACTCAAAGCAGTGCTTTTTTAAGGAAAAGAGATGTGGAATTCTCTACTTTCCTCTTTTTCTTCTTCATTTTTGGTCCTCTCCTCCCAAAGCGATTAAATTGCTGATTGATTTTTGTATCTCGGCTCGATTCCTTGCCCCTCGCTCTCCGTCTCTTGCCATTGATCCTCACAAGGCTGCTGACTCCAAAGTCAGAGGACCCATCCGCTATGGCCTCCGGAAATGAACTTGTTAGATGGGCTGTGCGATTTATTGCTCATGAGGCCGGGTTGTCTCTGTGTAAATGTGTAAGTGCCTATAGGGGCTGTGAGTGAATGTGTGTGAGAGTGTGTGTGTGAGTTTTTTAGCAACTCTCACCTTGTAAGGCCCATTTTTCTAACAAATAACACTCTGGGGTCCAAAACTGGTCCCCATAAGAATAAGAACTGTTTTTGGGTTAGGGGTTAAGTTCAGGTCTGAAGTGTGAAATGACCATAGGTAAGGTTTAGGGTAAGTCATGCACTGGTAATGGTTAGGTTTAGGGTATAGGTCAGAATTAGGCTTTGTAAATGAAGGAAAAATGTATGAAAGTCAATGCTAAGTCCTGGTGAAGGTAGAGGGTTAGGGTTCCCTAACCCTAACCCGATATTAATGTGTGGAATCAGTGTGCATAACTACAGATAAGTGCCTTTAAAGTAAATGTTTTGACCTATAATGGCTTACTTTAACATTATATTGCCTTTCTTGCAAACTTAACTGGGACTGAAGTTTACAATTCAGAAAGAATAATCATAAAATTTGTTGAATTCTTGTTTAAATGTGTTCTGCTGACACTGGATGTTGTACGTTTTTCTTTGGATTGTGAGGTGTACTGTTCACTGATCTGGCCAGCCTGCCTAGACATGGTGTCACACTCAGCTCTGTCCTCTGCTGCAGCAGCCACTGACATATTGATTGGGTTCCATTTAAAAGCCCTGTTCTCTCACCGTTATTTACTCCAATTGTAAATCTTTACAATGCCGTAAAATACTGTTTTACACACTCTGGGTATACAATGTCCTCCCACAAGGAGCAGACAGACATGTGTCAGGAGAGGTGAGGAGAGGAGAGGAGAGGAGAGGAGAGGAGAGGAGAGGAGAGGAGAGGAGAGGAGAGGAGCATCTCCTAAACACAGTGTAAATGTACAATAAGGCCTTCATCTTACATAACTTTAAAGGATACTCTGAAGGAAGGATGTTTCTTCTCTATGTCAACTTTGGGTGTAAAGAGGATTACTTAATTTAGGAGCAGAAAGGTGGGTCATACTCTTCCTTTATTGGTGTTGATGCTGAGCAGGCTTCCAAAAGCCCTTTCTCCAAGGACCCAATAAGTTTCAAGAACAGAGGGAGGAAGACTTAGAGTAAAATTGAGTGTGAGAGAGAAGAAGGGTTGGTGTACATGTCTTTCAGTCGGAGTTTAATAGTGGTTGGCTGTTGAGTTTGGTGTATTTATTCTTTGATGTCAGTAATGTGATCATCAAGGATCTTTTCCACCATCCCCCTGCGATAAGTTTTGTACTTTGTACATTCCACCTCACAAACTCTTCCAAGTCAAACTTGGCGGTCCAAATCATCCTCTACTACTGGTGCACACTTAGGAAATCCAAGCTGAAATGTATACTTAAAAAAGATCATTTGGAATAAACAATAAATAATTCAGGAGATGACTTAAATAAGTAATAGCGTGATATCTATTTCTTTGGTGGCGCTATTGCCTTGCTTTATTTATTAATGGGCTTAATTGACACCATGCCTCGCCACGAAGGGCAAATTCTAAAAAGCCTACATTTAGTCTCTTGAAGTGAGTTCTTAAAGGAAAGAGAAAGTTGTGGCTACGTGCATCTTGTCCTGATGTGAAGTTCAGAATATTTTGAAGGAATTATTTTTTTAAAAGGTCACAGAGTGACTGGAAGCAGTCATGGGAACTTGAAAACCCTGTTCAATGAAACTCCCCACTCCAGATCTGTGTCCTCCAAAAATAACCTCCCCAATAACATCCAGAGCTGACCATCCACCCTTCCCCGGGATCTGATAAAATGTCTTTATCCATGTCTGGCAACCATGACCACAAATTAAGTAAAGGCTTCTGTAAAACCCTCTGTTTGTGTACCTCAGAAGAGAAGCTTTTTCCATTTCAATTTTGTGTTTGTGTGAATACTGTCAGTCGACAGTTACCAGCTTTCTTTTGACCTCTCAGACCAAGTTTCCTGAACCAGGAATATTGAGATAAATCCAGCCTCATAATATTACAACGTCCAGTCCAGTACAGAAAACAAAAATCTGCTCCTGCAGTGGGTGTCAAGTGACTCATGTTTTTTTATTTTTTTTACAACCCTGCAGTGTGTTCACATGTTAATTTTAAATGCCTAATTGCAACAAGTGAACTAACTCACTCAAAGTCAGCTCAAGCAATAAAAAATAGAAATATCATTACAACCCATTAATGGGCTCCTCTTCCGTTGGTTTAATACGAATTGAACGATGCAGCTGGCAGTGAACTGAGGTGGGTTGGTCTTAAAGGTTTGTTGTTGAAGTGTTGACACCTTCTAATAAGTTGACAAATGTGCACTTTAGTGGGCAGTCAACAACTTGCTAATATACGGCCAAACCACTTTCTTTTGCTGCTGCAGAAGGACTTAGGTGGGGGAGGCATTGCAGAGCAGCATGAGTTTTCTTCACAGACAAATGGACAGGAGTACGCCGTCATCCTAAAACATGGCCGACTGCAGCCAGAGGTTGTAAATCTGGCTGTGCCTGAATTTCAGTGTTAGCTACAGAGTGAGCAAGCAGCTGCAATCATTTTGCATTGCAATGGTGAATTCTAGTCTGACCAACAAAATGCAATACACAAATGGGTTTATCAGATCTAATTTTAATATCAACACTTTTTTATTACACGAAACACATGTAGCATTATGTGTTCCCAAGTTTGTGTTTCAGTTTGCAGGGCTATATTTATGAGCTTTGTGGAGCCAAAGGCTAGAGCTGGTTTTGGTGACCTTCACACATTTGATTAACTCGTGCAAGAAGTTAAGGCTGCATCAACTTTATAATTTCTTTAACTATTATAGCAACTGTGCCAGACCTTTATATGTGCTTGACCATAACATCAATACAGATTGATTATTTACATTATTTATTCATTTAACCCTATAAACAAGTATTTTTATTCAATCTATTGGTTTTGCAGAGCATTTTTACCTTGTTTAACTAAAGAACAGTGGTGGGGAGATTCTGTCTACAAGTTTTTTCAGGATTTTTGCTATGTTGTTTTGGGCTCCACAAGAACATAAATGTCAAAGGTTAGTTTAAATAATCCTTAATTTCAGATAAATTCCCACTTTTAATCTTTTTAATTTAATGTTTTTACTGATGATATTTAGCTATGGTTACATGCAAGGTGAATTCTTTAACAGATCAGCATCAGCAGATTTTTTCTGAGATGCTACAGTATTAGGTACTACAAGTTAACCCAAAGAAATCAATACATTATGTGAAAAAACTCTTTCAGCTATGAACTGCAGGCATAGATGGATACAGTATGAGTACAAACTACAGTAAAAGCAAAGCTGCTACATATGTAATGCTGCTTCAAGGGTTGATTGGAAGGAAGGGGGAAAGACTTCCATATTGTATGTTCTGCAGTTCTGCTAGTGAGCAAACCGCTGCTCCAAATTTTCTAGAAGGATTGCCACATGACTATTTTTCTGGTAGCTTCAATTTTAAACAAACCTTGCAGATAGAGTTAAGTTATCTATACTATAAGGTCTACACTGCTTACAGACAAGGACACTCACTTCTTCACTCCCTAACACATTCCTCACTTGATGACACTGCTGTAGGTGCAGAGAGAATAAAAAATATAGCCATGTCTGCCCCCTCTGGCCTGCGACTGTTGGAGATGAGGATGCCTCTCGCCTCCCATTTCCCCTGTTCCACAGGAGGCCCATCTCTACACAACTGTGGACCCATCTGTCCCGCATGGCTAACTGGGCTCCCGTGTATTCACCGCTGCAAAGAAACAGTGAGGCAAAGGGGGGTCAGGGGTGGCCGGGTGGTTTCAGTATCCAACATCTGGGAGCAATCAAGCCAAAAGAGCCTTAGATCCTGAGACCCCCCCCCCTCTCCTTATACTACCTTTCCTCTCCATCTGTCTCCCTCCTTCACCTCTCCTTCCCCCTCCTACTCTCGTCCCAGCTGCCCATCATTTCCCTGTCTCCTCGGCAGTGGGCCTAATCCAAACAGATTGTCTAACTGTTCCAAAAACATACTCCCTTTTCTAAGTCCCCTTCCATGCTACCCCCTTTTTGTACTGCATTCATCCCCGGGAACAGGCACTCTCTTTCATAGCAGAGGGGCTCCCAATGTCCGTCTGGTCTAGGTTAGCAGGTTGCTGCTCCACATAATAATTTCAAGGAGAATAACCTAACTGGGCCCCAAAGCTCTTTGACAGAACCCCGATTTAATACTCAAGCATCATACATTACACATCAGCTAACCCTCTCTGCCTCCTTCCGTGCCTGTATTGGAATGACTGCAGCTGTGTGTGTGTGTGTGTGTGTGTGTGTGTGTGTGTGTGTTGGGTGTGTGTGTGTGTGTACGTTTGTGTACGTGTGTGTGTGGCTCAGAGTCCTTTTGTCTAAAGCACATAGTCCAGCCCAGTTTCCTAATTTCCACATGGTGCTGCTAGGTTAGGGAGAGATCCCCAGTAGGGTGCTTGGAAGCAAAGAGGTATCCCAGGAGACCACCAGGCCTCCTGCTGGGTAGCCTGTCTACATCTGAGGCTCTGTATACCACTGCCGGGTGAACTCCTGCATGCTGTGTTTTGTTTAGAAGGAAGCTCCATCCCTATTTACCATAATTGAATTAAAAGGATTAACATGGTTCCAGTGTTGCTCACATCTGTGTTCTCTGTGATTCCAGCTCCTTGCCCGCGTCTTGCCATTCTGAAAATAAGGCAATTTTCAGCTGCAAAGGAAATCCAAGATGTGGAATGAATGTTAGATTTTACAAATTAAAAGACACATAATTAAAGGGGACAAAAAAGTTCAAATGCATGTTGTTTTTTTATTCTTGAAGGGCATGCTAGAATATGCTGTACTACAATCAGCTAATTAAGATATATAATGATGCTCTTAGTATTTTGATTGAAATCCATGGAATGAAAATAAATAAAAACAGTAAAAATGAATGTTGGAGTAAAAAGTCTCATTGTTGACTTTAGTCTGAACACGTAGCTGTTATCCCAATTGGATAGTGACAGAGGGTCATAGGAGCAGCTGCCGTCAGATCAGAGGCTGGATTAATTGTTGACACTTTCCCAGTACAAACAGAACCCTCACTACCCCCATCAAACACACTTTTACACTAACATGCTATGCCTTTCTATGTTCACAAGGACTGTGTGTTGACTTACTTTTTTTTCACTCATGTCTAAAGCATAATCCAGACCTTTACCATAACCCAAACCTAAACTCAATTTACATTTTAGCCCAAAACCTAACCTTAAACCCCAAAAAGGCCCTTTTTCTTATGGGGCCTAAGCTTTTGCCTGCGCAAGGAGCAGTTGGTCCTCACAACGTACTATTTGTTGGAAAAAAATTGTCCTACAAAGGAAGAAAGGCTGAAATACACACAAACAAATAAACACACACAGTGTCCCAACTACACTAAAGCCTTGACAGACACTTTAATTTATGTCTGGCCACCAACAAAAAAAGAGAACAAAATCAATTGGCTATTACTGCACTTAGCACCGTGCTGTCACCACCTGGGATTAGGGTGTTGAAAATAAAAGACAGAGTCCATACAACATGTCTATACCACTCCATATACTCATTCCCACTGCGGGAGACTGATCAGTGCTCAATTTCCATATACACAGCTTCCAAACTGAGTTGTACTCCAGGCAGCGGGTGGGAGGTGCAGTCAGTTGTAGCCAAGAGGTCAGGAGAGCTGGTTTGAGACTTCAGTGTTGATGGTTGGAGTTGCCAGACAAGCCAGAAAACAGTGGCTGGAAAAAAGCAGAAACCAGGCTTCAGGTTTCATGCAGCCAGCACAGGAGTATAGACGCTATGGTGGGACCTTTGCAGGTTACAGTCTATCTAACAAGAGATACATTAATAACAGAACTCCAAGCTTTAACAAGTTGGCCACTTCTGATTTATAACAGTTTTTTTGTCTTGAATAATCATTAAGTATCCATATTAGGTCCAGAGGTGAGGTCACACCATGTAGGGGGAGGACAGTTGATGACTGTGAAGATGTTATGATACTTTTCTTCAGCATTTCTCATGGAAGACTACTCTCACTCCTCTCAGGAAAGACTTAGGCTTTCCGTTTACCAATTTTAGGATAACAAAGTGTTAGTTTGGCTCAGATAATTAGAGGTCATAAAATCGCTGGTTTGCAATGGTACTTGCTTCGAGTTGATCAGGGCTGTCTGACTCAATCAACTACATACAATGAACATTTGACCCACACCCCAGCCTATATCCAATCTCAACTCAAAAAAAAATGGAGGAAGGCAACTGTTTCATGATTACTTAAAAGGATCAGTCGGATCACTACATAGACACATCACTACTTCTGGGTATACTAGAGAACACAACAAATTATCTTTACAATGAGATGTCCTGTTTAGTTTTGTAAATAAAAGGTTTCTCCCAGTCATTTCACCTGGTTAAAAACATAAACAAATAAATATATTTTTAAAGGATCAAACTAGAGTACATTTAGTCTACTGTGTTCAACCGTCCTGTAAGCTTCCAATAGTATGTAAAAGTAACGCTTCTGACACATTGAGAGAGCTGAACACTGGACTCTGGTGTTTTGCAGCTGATTTTGAAAGTCGATCAATCAAAGAGACCACGCCATGTGGCATTGTGGCGCATTTTCAAACAGAATTAAAGACCAAGATAATGCTATGTTGCTTTTTCTTCTAATTCGGGTGCGATGTAAATAGCACTGAAATCGCCCCTCTTTAGCTCGAGTAGGTGGTGAAACTCATCAATCTCAGAATGCCTCTGAATCTTTCTGTTGGATCCAGACATGGCACAGAGGCATCCAACGACAACTTTTGTTAAGGGCAAGCAACTCTATCAATTTCCTCTGCTCTCAATTTCATCCGGCATTGTATGCTGAAGAGACCCGTACAGTGCAAAGCACATTCCAAACAGCCGACTTTGAAAAGCACAATATGTGCACGCACCCAACTTGAGGTGTTTTGACGGCCAAATCGTGTTCGGTGTAAATGCAGAATTGGTGCAATCTAGTAGAACTTAACATGGTGCTTCCACATCTAGGAAAAAATGTCATTCAACTGGAATGTTATCTGTCTAAAACACAATGTTGTTGAAATGAAAGGATGATTCTAAATACAGTTTATTGTTTCTAGGCTTTCAATCCTCTCATTGTTAATGAACACTGACAAGATGGCGGAGCACAGTAGTGCAGCGGCTTCTCACGCTCCTAGTGAACACCCTGAGTTTAGTAGTTTTTACGTCGGTTCCGAGCCCAAACTTATGCGCCTCATGCGTATGAGTTATGGACGGACTGAACTTTGTAGGATTAAGGACAGTTTAGTCAGCAAAAATCTAGAAAATAACATCCGAGCAACGCTGGGCAGACTACAGCTCCTCCGGACTTCGGCGTGGGGGATCAGAGCGCTTCAAACAAAGGGCCGGCGAAGGCGATGCAAGCGGCGGCAGAGGAGGGGGAAGCGCGGCGGTTTGCTAGCCAGGCTAAAGGCTAATGCTAACCGACCCCTGATTCCGTCACTTTTCCTGTCCAACGTCCGCTCTTTGGACAACAAGCTGGACCTGCTGCGGCTGAGGATCAGTGTTTGTGACATGAGGAACTGCGCGGTGATTTGTCTCACAGAAACCTGGCTGAAAACACCATGCCGGACTCAGCCTTCCAACTCGCCGGCCGGCAGCTCTTCCGGGCGGACTGCAACCAGCTCTCCGGGAAAGCCCGCTGGGGCGGACTATGCGTCTATATCAACAAAGGTTGGTGCACAAACTGCGTGTTGGTAAACAGCCACTGCTCCGAGGCGACAGAACAGCTGACTGTGAAGTGCAGACCTCACTATCTGCCTCGGGAGTTTACTGCTGTGTTCGTTATTGCTGTTTACATAGCGCCGGATGGTAATGCTAACATCGCGCTGAAGGAGCTACATAACAACATCAGCTTGCTTCAGAACAAGCACCCGGAGGGTTTCTACGTGGTAGCGGGGGATTTTAACCACTTAGAACTGACGAACTGCCTGCCACAGTTTAAACAGCATGTGAACATTCCAACACGTGGAAATAACACGCTGGACCGTGTCTACACAAACCTAAGAGACGCATACAAGCCTTCCCCCGCCCCCTCCTCGGGCTCTCCGATCACATCTCCATCATGATTGTGCCTGCATACCATCCCCGGCTGCGACGTTCCAGACCCACACAGAAGACCATCACTGTGTGGCCCAGTGACGCCGACGCCGTGCTGCAGGACTGCTTCAACTGCACAGACTGGCAGGTTTTCAGGGAGGCTGCTGAGTACGAGGGGGAACTTGACCTCGAGGACTACACATCAGCTGTTCTGGGGTACATCAGCAAGTGTGTGGAGGATGTCACCACCACCAAGACTGTGACTTGCTACCCGAACCAGAAACCCTGGCTGAATGCAGGGGCACGTTCTATGCTGAAAGCCAGGGATGCTGCGTTTAGGTCTGGTGACTCACAAGAGCTCAGGAGGGCAAGAAGAGAGCTGACTGCAGGAGTTAAGAGGGCAAAAGCTGCATATGCTCAGAAAATCCAGGGACACTTTTCCTCCCGGGATCCACAGAGCATGTGGAAGGGCATCAAGTGCATTACAGACTACTAACCCAAATCTGCACAATGCCCCAAAGACCCTTGCCTGCCTGAGGCTCTCAACCAATTCTACGCCCGGTTTGAGAACCCTGACACCCCCCCCCCAGCACCAGAATCACGACTTCACCAGGAGAAGAGCCCATCAGTGTGACTCCAGCAAAAGTAAGGAGGACGCTGAGGAGGATCAACCCCCGAAAAGCTGCAGGCCCAGACAACATCCCCGGACGGGTGCTGAGAGAGTACGCTGACCAGCTCTCAGACGTCCTGGCGGACATCTTAAACGCCTCCCTCAGCCAGGCAGCTGTCCCCACCTGCATGAAGACCGCCACCATCATCCCGGTCCCCAAGAGCTTCGCATTGACAGGTCTGAATGACTATCGGCCAGTAGCACTCACACCGATAGTCACAAAGTGTCTTGAGAGACTGGTTCAGACTCACATCAAAGCCAACATCAGCGTCACCGTTGATCCACACCAGTATGCATACAGGAAAAATTGATCCACAGAGGACGCCATTTCCTCCATGGTCCACACTGCCCCACGTGGAGCAGAAGGATTCATACGTCCGTATGCTGTTTGTGGACTTTGCATCTGCCTTCAACACCATGATTCCTCAGACTCTGATTAATAAACTCTCCTCACTTGGACTGAGCTCTTCCATCTGCAACTGGGTCCTGGACTTCCTGACCAACAGGCCGCAGTCTGTGAGGATTCACAACATCTCCTCCCCCACCATCACCCTCACCACTGGCTCCCCTCTGGCTCACATATGACTGCTCTTCTATCCATCCAGGCTGTCATCTTGTGAAGTTTGCGGACGACACAGCAGTGGTTGGATGCATCACAAACAGGGATGAGTCCAGCTACAGGCAGGAGGTGGAACACCTGGAGGGCTGGTGCAGAGAAAACAACCTCTGCATTAATGTAAAGAAAACCAAGGAGATGATTGTGGACTTCAGAGGGGGCAAGCATGCCCACCTCCCCCTGCACATGGGAGGATCTGCGGTGGAAGTGGTCAACAGCTACAGGTACTTGGGTGTACACCTGAGCAACAACCTCACCTGGAGCAACAACACTTCCATTCTGGTCAGGAAGGCGCACCAGCGGCTCTACTTCCTCAGGAGGTTGAGAAGAGCTGGACTCGGGAGTTCAGTTCTCACCTCCTTCTACAGATGTGTGGTGGAGAGCGTCTCGTGCTCCAGCATCAACGTGTGGCATGGAAGCTGCTCTGCTGAAGACAGGAAAGCTCTGCAGAGAGTGGTGAAGGCTGCACAGAGAACTGTTGGAGTCAGCCTCCCCAGCAGCACAGACATTTACACCTCCAGATGCAGGAAGAGGGCCTCCGGCATCATAAAGGACCCCACACACCCAGCACACTCACCTTTTGTCCCGGTCCCCTCAGGCAGGAGGCTGCAGAGCATCAAGTGTAAAACCACCAGACTGAGAAACAGCTTAATTCCTGAAGCTGTGAGACTCTCAAACACACGCAAGAACAATTACAAATGGAAAAAATTAATAATAATTTCGCATTACCCGGCACTGTTCATTTTAATATCACACTTTAAAATGTCACTTTAAAATGTCAATTAGTATGTAACTTGCACTCCAAATTTTCATTGCTGCTATGTCCGAAGTCCCATATTGTAGATTCTGTGTCCATATTGTAGATTCTGTGTAGTTAAATCTTATTCTCGTATAGTTCTTTATATTTTATTATACTATTTGCACTCCGAATTTTCATTGCTGCTATGTCCGAAGTCTCATATTGTAGATTCTGTGTTCAATCCTATTCTCGCAGAGGTCTTATAATTTATTAAAGTATTTAAAATTCCTATCAGGGTGTAAACTGGACCGGGGGATTAGAATTTCGTCCCACCTCATGTACCACATGTGATGTGATGACAAATAAAATTCCTTGATTCCTTGATTCCTTAAAACCACAATCTGTTTGTACTCTTGTGCAGCTTGGTCTTAATGCATGCTATGGTGCACAATATTTCTAGGTGTGTTAAGATTACCTAAAACATGCCCTGATATTAACTGTACCCTTTCACCTTTCCTTGACCCTGATGTCCAACACTAAAAATTGTCCTCCTCTATTTAGGCCTTTTATTCCCAGTGGAAGCTATTCTTAGCATGCATCATGCAAGCATATATATTTTTATAGTAAGGCTTTATGGAGCTGGATTTTAGGGTGGAGTGGGTTGTAGGCTGGAAGGAGGATATAGAGATATAGAAATACTCTTGGACACAAAGAAAATAAATAAATAAAGGAGTGAAACTAAATCACTAAATACAGTGGTTGTTTGCCCTCCCCTTTCATTGGTGCTCCAAATGTAGTGCAGTTGTCGCCTTGTCCCTTACGAGCAGCAAAGAAACCATGCCTGACCCAACAACTGCATGTCTGCCAAAAGGAATGCAGGCCAGGGTCAGTGGCTGAGGCCTCAAGCCTCTAAGGGGCTATTCTGAGAGCAAGAGCTCATCGCTGTTCTAACCCTATACTCCCGTCTTGTGACTGTGGTTAAAAATGGGCCTATGTGCTCACTGATACTCAAACATACACGCATACACCAAAGCTGAGGAGACAATTAATGGAAAACATGGGGTGGGTACAAACAGATACGTATGTTTTTTTTTTTATTTAACATTCATCTTTGACATCAGGGCCTATATGCAAATTTATGTTCAATTTTGACACAGAAGATATTTATTCCAAGGAGAGTGTCAAAGTAGGAACAAATTGTAGTAACGTTGTCACAATGTGCAAATTGTGTCTGCGTCGTTCCAGAGCTCCAGGTTCCAGCCCACTGACCATATGCTGTAATCACAGTGTATTTAGCTTTATCTTTACAGAGCTGGCATTCACGACTCTTCTTTATGACACTTTAAACTTTAACTGCCTGGGTCTTTCTGCTTCAAATCTACTTTAACTGCAGCTACCCTAGGGAGCTAAAGAGCTTATGAGAGTGAACTGAAGAAAGCTCTGATCACCCAAGTTGGCAGCAGCAGCATGGCGGAGCACAGACAGCCGTCCTTAAACTATGCAGCTGAAATACTGTAAATCTGAGATAAGTAAATTCATAAACAAATCAAAAATTATAAACCATCTTTTTATGAAAAGCTAATACATTTATACCTTATAATATTATCTTTTCCTACTCAGTGCCTGGAAAAAATATGTTTATGTCTTGAACCTCACAATTTGTTACATTACAATCTTCTTTAGTTGTGCATTTTTAACCTTGCACCTTTTAACAAGATATGACTTATGATATGATATAATATGATATGATATGATATGATAAATACATTACCTACATGAAGGTGGAAAAAATCAATTAAATGGCCTTAATGAATGTGTTCCAAGAAAAACACCATTATTAAAAGAAAGCAATTACAAGTCTCATTTCGAGACTTGTAAGTGTAGGGCTCATACCAAACGTGTGTTTTAGTCAGAGGAGACCACTGTTTAACTCAAATACCAAAGCATGATGTTGCCAGAATAATGCTGTGGAAATGAGTTTATGTTTGCAACACAGGAAAGCTCCTGGAAGCTTATCACCTGCTTAGAATTGATATTGAAGAGTGCAAGGAGGTACAGTTTAGAGCAAGCAAGTAAAGGAAGGTGTTTTGGTCAGAGGAGCTCAAAATTAAAGTTTTTGGCTTACATGCCTTATTGTGTGCTAAAACATGGCAGTAAAAGCATATTGCTGCGAGAATGCTTTGCCTTCTTAAAATGGGAAGGGAATCCTTGTCAGCATTAATAGGAAATGGGTGCTAAATACTGAGTTTTATAATAAGAACACCCTGTAGAGACGACATAGACTTGGGGTGGAGGTTTCACATTCTGCAGAAAAATGACACAAATACAAAAAGAGAATAAAATGGTTTAACTCAACACATATTTATGTTTTAATTTGCCCACCTAAATGTCAGACATAAATCCAACTATGAACTCTTGGAAATAGATTAAAAAAATGATGCTTCATCTAGTCTGATTCAAAGAGTCTGGTAGAGTCATACCCTAAAACACTTACAACTGAGTCCAAACAATTTTTTTAGGTATAATGGTTCATCTTATGTTGATTACTTTTTATGCTGTTAGCCACGTTGCATCTATTAGACAAAGTGAGATTACACACTTTTAGGGTAGTGGTTGTAATAAGTCAAAATATTGAAAAATGTTCAAGTTACATTAACTAAAATAGATTTATTATTCAGAATCATAATCAAATAATGAAGCCTATGACTGTTGAATCATGTATTTCCATAGTTGCCAGTACTGCTTGATGTGGCCATTCATTAAAAACCTCACTGATTCAGAGAGAATGGGTACACAAACCAATTATCAGATTGAAACGCTCTGGGATCATGGATTCAAAAAACAAGTCACATCTAACAAATTCTAGAACAATAATGAGGTACATGTTCGCAGAAGTTGTGCAACACATGGCCCAGAGAGACACCTGTTGGGAAACTCAGATTCCCACAAGCCCAAGATAGTCTGTCATCTTAGGTGCTTACTCACGTGACTTTCCAGAGGATTGGATCTGTGCCGTCCTCCAGCAGGACTTTTATGGACATGTTTACGAGCGCTTTTGTCATAGTCCCCTGTTTTAGGATGGGTCGAGCCAAGTTGAGCTGAGCAGGAGGGCGGTGGGATAGGATTGATGGCAGGCGGGACAGAGCGGCCCTGTCTGGGCGTCTAGGTCATAGACCGTGGCCTCTGCTTTCTCCGATTTCAGCTCAGGTTGCTGTTTCATGTGGATTCTCCAACAGGGGGACACTAACTGTCAACATAGCTCCCCTGTGAATGCCATAGGTCAGTGCACACATGTGCTTGCAGTGAGTCTGGTCAGGGCTTACAATGGATCAAGTAGAGAGAGCATCCCACTGTGCAAATGAGCCCAATAAATAAGAGTTAAATATGCTGCACCACTAGAGCCTGATTCTGTTCCAAAAAAAAAAAAACTGTGACGTTATCATTAGCAGTGACGTTACAAAAACAGGAACATTTCAATTTAAGGACAGGATTAGTTTTCAGCAAAAACAAAACAAAAATACTGCTTTCTTGGGTCTTATGTTATTTTGTGCAACCACAGCTATGTTAAAGGCCAGATGAGGCCCTGACCCTGCGGACCAAGGAATCATTAAGGACTCATAAAGGACTTTGCACCAAGCCCTCACTCAATACGCCTGTATCCACATGGAGCCAATGCACCTGATTAATTAGTCAAGCAATCAATACGCTGCACCCTCCGTCAACTGATTTCCATGACTATTTTGTCCACGTACCTGAACAGTTAGTGTAGTTACAAAATATCTACGCATGCTTTCAGAGAAACACAAATAGCCTGTGCAGGAAAGTATACATGCAGACCAAAAAATACACATAGAAGCCATCACACACACTCTTCTACAAAATGATAATGAGATCGGAAAACAAAGAAAAACACTTTGAATTGGGGATAAGAAGTGACAAAGGGAGAAAAAGCTGTGGGAATAAGTATGAAGGTTCTCACCTTCAAAGCAGTGAGAGCAGTCTGACTGTCAGTCAGGATAGGGAGGTGCCATTTGAAGGATCAGTCATCCTTGACAGCGCTGTCATGGAGAGCCTTAATTAGCCAGGATTACTTCCTCACTTAATGAAGCATGCGCTTCTTCGTCTCAGCCCGAATACCACTCCTCTTCCTATTTGCCTTCCCCCAGGTTTTCTCCTCTGTCTGTCTCCCACACTCATTCTCTGCTGCTTTTTACTGGTCTATGTGCTTCACTTCAGGCAGACTCCTTAAATCTCTGTTCATACTGGAGGCTTCTCACATCCCATAACACAGAGGCTCTGTCACTTTCACTAACCCAAGTGGGGGTGTGTTCATTCCCCCTTCATGCTTTCTCTTGAACATGCACACTCAATTCTTGCTCAATTGCAGCTAATAGATGTTTCTAAAAACATGCCATTTTCCAACTAAAACCCTCTGGTCAGTTTAGTATCATCTAATTGGAGGACCATCCTCACCATCTAACAGAATAATTGTGTAGGTTCTTCAAGAACCTCTTGAAGGCCTCTTGTTCTACTGGAGACTCAAATAACCGGACATAAATTAAGATGTTTATATTTACTGTCTTACCTTTCCACCAACTGTCATACAGTAGTAAATGGTAACAAAATGCATTTAAAAAGCATTCATATCCCATATACTTTTTCACATTTTGTCACATGTAACCTATATACCCTATACTCCAATGTTTTCAATTTATTTGGAAAAAATGGAAAATGGAAATTGTGCTGTGCTTTACGATGAATCCCTATGTACTCTGATACCACTGAATAAAATCTTGCGCCGTTAATTGTCTTCTGATTAGCAAATATATTGTCATAAATTTAATCCACCTATCCATCCATCTGTTATCTTCTACCCATCCAAGGTCAGGTCGCAGGGGTTGCAGCTTTAACATATTTATAATTTATAGTAAATTGGCGCTATATAATTAAACTGATTCTTGATTCATATTTGGTACAAACAGAAGACAGTGTTCATGAGTTAGAATGGCAGAGTCAAAAATTGGAACAGAGCAATTTTTTTATGTATTTAGATTAATTATAGGTTTGTTTATTTAAAAGGAAAAAAACATTCTTATCCTTGTTTTTAATAACACGCCATGTTTGGTCCATCACATGTCATTTAACAATATTTTTTAATTGGAATTTTTTTCTAATATGAATTGATCATTGTAGTGTAAATGACAATTTTAAAAGTTATGAATATTCTGTACATAATTTAAATATTTTAAATTGCCTAAGCTTTCCAAACTTGTTGCAGGACACCAAAGTTGAACTTGGAAGTTTAACATGACACAAAGGATAGGCCACAAAGGGCCTTGCCATTAAAGAACATAGACGATGTGGAAAGGATCAAGAGAGAAGGAGGAGTGAAGGTGAGGTACAGGTTTGAAGGAGCAAAGAGAGCAATTTGCCGCCACAGCGCACACAATGTCCCCTCCATGCCTGTGGGCCATGTGAAGACCGTTCCTTCAATTACACTTCACACTGGCCAGGATGAAAGAGACAGAGGAGGAAAGAGATGAAGGCGTAAGACAGAGACAAATAAGGTCAAAGAGAAACTGTAGACATAGACAACATGGTTGGGACGAATTGGACAAACACCTGACACCAGCCACTTAAGAAGTGGTCCTCCATTAAATTTGTCTGTTAATTCAGTGAGGTAAAAAGGGGACGGACACAGAAATAAACATGTTGATAGAAGGCATCTTGCAAAAATTGTCCAAGGTTTTTTGAAGTGCTTCTCAGAGCTTTCACCAGCAAGATTTTTTCAGCTCTACCTAAAGAAATGTATTACAGTCATGGTCATGTCTCCACAAACATGACCATGATTTCCAAAAGGGGCAAATATCCTGAAATTAGATTAATACATAGAAAAATAATCATAATAAAACATTCTGTTTTTTGTTTCTACAACATCCCTCATATTTCCTCCTTAAGCATTGTTTCCTATTTTCCCTCCAGAGGGTATTTAGACTGAGTTTGAACAGATGAAAACCCTAGTTTTAGACTGAATAAGTGCTCAACAAATCAATTTTATCCCCGGGATGGTTGTAAAATAACATTCACCTTAGGCTGTAATAAAAATAAATAAACATGATGAGGACAGATGACAACAATAAAATTCAATGTTTAGTTTATATTTTAACAAAAAAAGTTAATGATAATATTAAGACACAACAAAGAAAGTAAAACTCAATTAAAGGGTTACTTCAGGTTCTTTTTACTTATGTTTCTTTTTAAATCTAAGAACCGATAATGTTTTTCTTGCAGGAAAACCTTTATACAACTATTTATATATATTTTGTGAAGTTATGTAAACTGTCACATTTATTCAGGTTAGATGTAGGCAAGGTGTACTGACATTGGAATATCAAATTTCTCTTGGAATAAATACCTTAAAGAAAAGGAAAGTAGGGAACACTCTTTGCCAGCAATAAAATGTCTTAAACATTCCTCTTGCTCCAACTTTAATTGCTCAGTATTTGAAAGTGTAGCCAACATGGACTTAATCATCAGTACCCAAACTACAAACATAGGCAGACCATTTCATTCTGCCTACCAAAGGCATAACCCAGCTCAGTGAAAGAAGGGAGATGAGAATCGAGTGAAAAACCATAGGAAAGGCACGGTCAGGCTAGGTCTCTGTGACTTTCTTATATTTGTCTGAACTCCCAGCATTATAATTTGTTTTTAACATGCATAAAAATCTCTTCAGTTGTTTGGTAAATGAAAATAATCAACCAAAAATCCAAAGACTTTTTTAACATATTGCTAATAAAAATATTGCTGCTTACGGCTATGCTTCTGCTTTGCTACAAATTAAGAAAAAACAAAACAGAGTAAGACTTTAAATATACAATAGAGAGGAAAAAGGGCAGAGATAGGCCTTCAACACGTTCCGGCCACTAGCTGGATGATATGCTGAAGATGTCGCATTGTTGTAGGTAACATGGCAAAAGCAGATAAAACTAAAAGAGCACAAGAGGGAAAGTGACAAGGAGTCATGTTGTAATACAGGCCACAGTCAAAATGGATACTCACTTCCACTTTTCCAAGCCTTTCGATCAAACAGCTCAAACATGCCCAGTAGGCATAGGCTGGATTCTGGAGTAGGAAGAAGTGTCTGGAGGAATTGAATGATGGAAATGGGGATTTGGGAGTGCTGGGGAGCTGGTGGAGGGGTGAGAGGTGCCTGGATCAATCCGTCAATGACTGACAGCTGACTCCTGTGTTCACTGTGGCCACGGGCAACTGACCAGAACCAGGGTGAAGCTAGCCAGCTGTTTGTTGGGATCCATTTATTCGCCTCCGACACATTCAAACACATATAGCCTGGGAGCGAGAGAAATTTTCCACCCAACAATAGCTATATCCTTAACACCTTCTCCCTGCCTCCCCCTGCCTCTATGGTCTGTCCATGACATCTTACAAGTCAATCAATCAACCTCACCAAGCTGGCATGAAAGCGTCGCATTTATACAGAGCACACACTGCCTGTCATACTCGCTCAACTATTTTTATTTAAGCTGACCTTCAAACCAATCCACTTTTCTCCCCCTGTAACGCCTCAGGTATTTGCAACAACACAGGAGCTTTCAGACAGATAGAAATGGTAGAGTGGAACATCTGGTATCTTTCACTTCCTCCCTCGGTAGCTTTCACCTAAACTCTTGGTATTTGAAAACCTTTATTGCTTGCAGGCCGACAGAAAATCAAATGATAGTTTTCTCTGTGTCCAAGCGTATAGGTTTGTTAGGCTCATCCTCAGATCCACTCAATGTTCTCTCCAATGCACTATGTGGTATATCAGATATATAGGTAAAAAATATCTTTTGTAAAAAATTAATGATTAACAATAGCCTGAATTGACAAAAATGTATAAAAAATACTTTTATGTATATATATATATATTTATATATATACATATATATTGGTAAAAAATTAATGATTAACAATAGCCTGAATTGACTAAAATGTATAAAAAATACTTTTATTTATAAATATATATATATATTTATATATATATA
>JAVLVB010000140.1:810928-851858 GCA_032876305.1 Orestias chungarensis | reverse complement strand
TGTGTGTGTGTGTGTGTGTGTGTGTGTGTGTGTGTGTGTGTGTGTGTGTGTGTGTGTGTGTGTGTGTGTGTATTCTGTGCATGTGCGTGTCTGCATTAAGTTGAGATAAGCTGATCCCAGATAGATTGTAGCCTGTTGGAGCTGAGAGTTGCAGCAGGCAGCGTAGCCATGCAGCCTCTGGGTATCCACTAAATTAAAGGCCTAATGCACAATCCTTCGTTCAAGCTGACAAACTAATGAAATGGAGAAGTGGAGCCCCTCAGGAGGATTGGCCAGCAGATGAAGACGCCTGCAATGAGGGATTAAACCCAAGAGCAAACCTCCCCACCTTGTCTCCCCTCTTGCATTTCTCTATCCCTCTACCAGTTTTGTACTCATTCTCTCAGTTATTCACCATCTGTCTCTCAGTTTCTCTCACTTTTGCACAAAGCAAAAGATGTCAACAGCAAGTGTTAGTGCTCCAGAAAGGTGCAAAACGCTTCTCCAGTATCTAGTTCTCAGGGTATTTCTCGTGATTTTTGATGTGCGTGCATAATTATGCAGAGTTGGGAGGTTTTTCTTGGTTGTGTGTAGTTTGTTCCCATCTAACATGAAGGTCCCCACAGACGACTTAACAGACTTAACCCACTAACCTTGGAAGAGGTTGCTTTGTCTATAAATACCTGCCACCAATTAAAGCTGTTTTTCTGAGTCCTCCCCACTGAGCAGGGCACCGCAGCGTCCCTGACGACTTGTCTCTGGAGTAGTTCAGCAAAGGAGCCACCACCCTGTTAACTAGAGCTGCTATTATTTACCTGCCCCTGTCTTGGTGCAGAGCCATATTATCTCTTACACATTTGTCCATATGAATGCAAAGATGTAGTGTTTCCACAGAAAAAAATCCCTGCAATATTCCAATCATGGGGAACAATGTCGGACAAAAATCGTTTTCACTTTTTTTGTCTAAGGGCTGGCACACATGTCATCATATTCTGTGTTATAAACCAACACAAGGTGGAGCATAATTGTAAAGTGGCCTGCATTTTTATGCAGCCCACCTCAGTCAATACTCTGTTGAAGCACCTCTCGCATTTATAAGAGCTAAAAGTGAATGGTAAACGGTTTTTCCTTTTCCAGATAGTCCATTTCTCAGTGTGGACCAGTTTCGCTGTCAATACTGAAAAAAGCAACCCCCAAGCATTGTAGCTCCTTTAATTTCACATGGGTATGATGCAGTTATTGTGATTTCAAACATAGGTATTCCACAGGATGCACAGTTTTGCATAAAGGCCAAATAATTTAATTAGTGTAATATTTTGCTTCATTCCGCATGTTTGCTGTGCCCCAGTTTCGTTGCAAAGCTTATTGGAAATTACAGACAGGAGTACTTATATGTTTCTTTCAACATTGCCTCTTTTCTTTTTATTTCTCTACAAAGGCAACATTTCTTGTGGTCCCCTGGTCTAGACTGTTATTTTGGTAAATGGTCATATCTTGATAAGTTTGCAGTTGTGGCTTAATTTGACTCTTCGGTCCACAATTCTTTAGATAGTGAACTGACAGTGCTTCGTGAGATGTTTGTAATATTGCTTCATTGCCCAAGCCTGTACTTAACTCCTCCAACACTTTATGTCAAACCTATATACCCTGTTTCTTATTTTTTCTATTATTTTCTTTTTACTACAGTTATAAGCTTGTTATGGATATACAGTTTTTGCTAAATACTAAAATATAACAAACAATAACATAAAAAAACAGGGAGTAAACCGGGGAGTCTGATAACTACAGCAGGAATGAGTAGAATTACACTTTAACTGTCATCACTATCAATTAGAAGTCTCAGACATATGTTGTGGGTTGGGTTATTTACATCCTCCTCTTCCTTCTCCACAGTTGGCTGTTCTTGTGATCCCATCTATTAACATCATAATTGCTATGTAGTTTTCACTGTTGTGCTGTTGTAATTCCAGCAAGTCTGGCTTTTAACTCTGAAACCCGGTCTTTAATCTGGAAGGTTGGAACACTTTCTACTGGATCCTTGGCACAAGCAACAACACATTCAGTTTCCACATGTGTAAAGTGTAATTTGAATTAATAATAAAAAAATATTTACAAATGAAGTTGGATCGTTTGTTTCGTGCTCCAGTTAAATTAAACAAAAACATCAAGAAACTTCCTAAAAGGTGTCTATTTTGGTTTTGTTTTTTCACTTCACCCCTTTGCCTTTTTCAGTGCCATGGGTGGGAAATTGCTCATGATTAAGCAGGTGAAATGTAATGATGCTATCTAGCCCATAAGTGTCTAGGTCCAATGGTTGATCAAAGGTTAACACCACTTCACATTTAAGACAGGCCCATTAGCAATTATATTGGGTTAATACTAGAGATTCTGCAAATAGGTTACAAATGTGTGTCGTTGCTCTATCAGATGTTGTTGTTGTTTTTTTCTATCCATTGCACATCTGTTCCCCAAAATTTTTTGATATTTTTCGATAACTGAGCCAAAGCCTAAGGAATATTTTGTGTGTCATATACACCCTGAGACAGGAAACAGCCAGAATCTGTCAGTCAAACCCTATCCATCTATCAGCATCTACTAACCAGCCTGCAGTCAGTGGTGTTGTGCTAAATGGCATTTTTACACATTAATGCATTGGATTACACTGAAGGATAGAGGGAAAGCTGTGGCAGCTGCACAATGGGCTCTGCTTCCCCAAACAACGTGCACAACACCCTGGAACACACACAATGCTAATATCCCTGCCTTTGACATTTGAAATAACATTATTATAGAACTCATTTGGTGCACAGACGCCCCAGGCAGGAGGCTCTGTTCATCAGGTAGGCCAAGGCTGCAAGAGACTGTGGGTGGGTGGGGGTCAGGCAGGGAAGGGGGCATGAAGCAGGGGGTGGAAGGGTGGTGCATGTCAGAGCCTCTGGGTTTGACATTCTCAGCACAAGAGACAGCAAAGAGGAATGCTGGGTAGTCTACCGTCTATGCACGCATGACAGAACCCATTCCTGCAAACGACTATTTTCAATCCCATACATGACCTTTCAAAAAAAAAATAAGGTCTTCTTCACTGTGTGTCTTTGGCCCCTATCTAGACTGGGCTTGAGAGCAGTTACACCAAGCAAGCCTTTTGGATTATTGGCACACTGCGCGCCATACCCAGCTGATCTAAAAACTAGCAACAGGTTGAATCAGGAAGGTATTCTCCTTTTTGTGACTCTTTATGCTCTCCTGTTCATTTTTTGGTTTTTGGCACTGAGTGCATCACAAGTATTTTTTTCAGGATGTCCCTATCTACCCATTTTTTCATTAATTATTTCCCTAATAAAGAAAGATCAGCATGATGCTGCTGCCTACATTCGTTACAGTAAGGACAGTGTTATGTGCAATGATAGTGTTTTCATACACATATCGTGTTTTGCAAAAAAGTAAAATTTTCATGCAAGTGGTCCACAACATCTTCCTCAACTTATTTTTTTTTTCACAAAGCTTGTGGTACCACTTTCCACCAACACCATGTTTTAAGCTTAAAACTTGTGAGCTTTCCCTGACTCCTCCTCTGTCGCTCCTCATCCTAAATGGTTATGTTAGGTATTTCCATATTTATTTTGCTATTGGCTAAAGCTGCTGGAGGACAATCTGACCACTTTTCTTTGCAATGCTATCTTCTTCTGTGCAATTTGCATAATCTCTTTTCTTTTATCGACTACTCCTGGTCTGGTGTTGCTAGTGTTTTGTGTCTTCTGAAACCTCTTATCTTCAGTTATTTCCTCTCCATTGTCGCTACGTGCATTCTCAGTAGAAGAGAATGCTCAGAGAATGTTACATGGACTTAACTCTAATTGTGCATCAAACTAACTACTGAAAACACTTTGCACTGCAGCCACATCCACCATCAATACATGGTGGGAGAAATTGACATGGGAATTGAACCTACCCCCTGCCACCTACTATACCAACCGTGCCACAGTCACCTCGTCGTAAAATCAATGACTACACTCTCTGCATCCTGGTCCAGGAAGGAATGAAGGCTGCAAGTCAATGACTTGATGCAGTCTGCTGGTTTATACGTAGATTGGAAACATTTTCCGCCGAAACCAGATGTAATGTTTAATAACTTGGATCTATTGGAATGTATTATTGATTGGATTAAAATGAGTGAAGTGAGTTGAAATGACATATAAATAGACTTAGTTTAATTGAATTGGTGAATTTATATGCCACAGTTTTTTCATTTAAAACTTTAAAATACATTAGAATAATAATCCATATCATCACAATGGATCACGTACAATCGCCCTAGCATATACGATGGCAAATTGTGGGGCACAAACTCTTTCCAAGGTGTCTGTATTGTCAGTGATTTTTATCTCAGACTATGTTTTGTGTATGTGCATGTGGTGTGTGAATATTTGTGTACATGTGAGGATGTGCAGGTTAGATGGGGTTCAAGGGTCAGGAGATGTTGCATGGCTCTGCTGACGGCTGCAGGAAACCAATCAACCTTGTCTGTGTATTCCCAGACCCGAGGTTTTCTTAATGACCTGCCTTGACAAGACCATTGCAGCCCAAGCCAAACCCTCCCTGCAATACTCAATGAATGACCGGCCCCTATCAGCAACAGGCAAATTACTGAAGGAGAGAGAAAGAAGAAGAGGGGGAATGGAGAGAGAAGAACCAAATTCAAAAATAGCCAAACAGAGGAAAAGGTGTAGCATCAGGGAAAGAATAGATTGTTCATTCTTTTAAACAACAGAGGCTATTAAGACACACAAAGAAGGTGTTATAAATAACCTCCAGATAACGTGACAGCTAATGCTTTTGTGGACAGTTTTGTAAAGCTTTGTTTTCAAATTACATTTTTCCAGATAATGGAGACTGTTGACAGCCATTAGGTTTGTAGTGATGATAATAGAGCTTTCTTTCACTTTAATTAATTTAACATATTGCGCTATATATATCTATGGTTAGATAGGGTTCTTAATTGTCCAAAGGTTTCAAAATGCTTTTGAAAAGTTTTAAGCCTCTATTTTAATTTTAAAGCACCAAGTCCAGCATAATTTTTAAGAGAACTGAAAAAGATGATAGAAGTAAGTGTGTATTTGTATGTAACCACTAATGTAAACCTTTAAAAAAACTAAAATGATATTTAAATCCTATTTCATGGAAAAAAATGTTTTCATTCATAACTGTCCTATTATTTCTATCTAAACTGAGTCCAGGTGAAAAGACTTAGCAAGAGGCTCATGGTGTCTGTGGAGGAGTTGCAGAGACTTAACACTGCATTAAACCCTAGACACATTATCCATTAAATACACCAAAAATGATGGTAGTATCATACTCTAGACAGTATTTTAGTTTTAGGTAGTCTGTTACATAACATTTCTATAAAATAAAGTTACATGTTGTGAAAAAGTTCAAACTAAATTATCATTAAATGATTGTACTTTAGCTAGGCACCTACAGTACAACGATTATGTTTCCTAAAAACTTGCCCTGGATTATCACTCAGTCACTCTTAACTTTTAGTAAATAGTTTCAGGTGTAGAGAAATATCTTCACAGCTCCTGTGTTTGCTACCTGAAAGGACCGACTTTAGTTGCGTCTGAATTGCAGGAATTGTTTAATATGAGAATTTATTGATAAACTGGCACCCTATAAAATTCTAATCATTTTGTGCTTCTCTCTGCAAACTTAGTATTAAGGCATGATCACTAACGTAGTTAGGTGCTGCTTCTGTTGTAATATCTACTGTTGTATGTGTAGAATTTCACTATAGGATTTAAGTAATTGCATTAGTTCTAATGTAGTGGTGTTTAAAAAGATCCGCACCTCATTCGTGCACATTGACATGTGTTTCGGTAAAACCCAACTCAGCTCCGCCAGAGAATTATCCCTCCATCTGTCCTACCCATGTCTAAACATCAATTAAGCCAAGCTACATACCATCCGTGCTGGTGTTCATTTCTCCACTTTCCATACCTGCTTTGAGCTGCTGTCTGGTCATTAAGGTCATTGACCTGAAATCTGATAGCAGTCAATGAGTTAACCAAATGAGCTATCTAATAGCTGAATCCTGCTCTAAGCACACACTCATTCAATACTGCTGTGTACATTACTGGTGTAAACCCGGTCAGTGGGGGACGGGGTGGATTAGGCATGGACAGAGGGAGTCCTAATAAGGGAGTCAACAAAACTTAAGAAAGGAAAACAAAGGAAAACAAGAAAACCTTACATCAATTTATCTTTTTTATTATTATTTCAAGTAGTTGTACTCTACCCCATAAAACCCACTAGAATGAAATATGCCTTTGAAATAAATTGCAAAAAATGATGTGTTTTCTCTCAGTGATGTAAATAAATTTCAATTCCTGCCATTGTGACTCTTGCCAGAATTCCCTGGAAGCTACAGTGAGGTTTGGGACTTTTAAGCTGTTTGTTTCATCTCAGGTATTAACCCCAATTTTATACCTACGCAGTGAGATAATCATGGTTTCAAGCTGTTAGTGGGGTTTTTTCCACTTACCAAATCTATACACTTTTAATCCCTGGAAACTAATTAAGATTTATATAATTATAGTTTTTGCCTCTTTAGTTAAGTGGGTTTGTGTGTGCCTGGATGTTGGGCTTGTGTGTGTGGGGGTTAAGAGAAACAAGCCTAGGAAAAAGAAGTGAAAGAAAATGCATTGGAAATCCAATGTCTGGGAGGCAAGGCAAATAAAGTTGGCTTGGCAAAAAAGGCTTCCATTACCTATGGTGGGAGGCACCATGCTGCTGGGGTCCTTTGGGTTGCCAGTGACTGACCACGTCCACAAACCCCCCAAACCACACACATTTAAACTCACTTATATACACACAATCAGGCCCTGGAAAATACCTTACATTCCTTCCACTTCTGTGACTGCTCTCTGGCCAAGATGAGATAACAAAGGAATGGCAGGCACTGAATGCCAGCCTGCAGTTTGGATCCAGAATACCTCTTCTTATTGAACACACCGGACAGTACGGCTTATCTTGCCCATCCCATACACAGATATCTGACGGTTCTGCAAGTGGGATGGGGTGTGCGGTACATCTAAATGATACACTACCCTGACTCACCTGTTAATCCCATTGAAGTGAAACCTCATACTTCTGTCAAAGGAGCACTTTGGCTTGTCACTGTACCTAGTCCCCATTTCATACCTTGGCTGGGCCAACTTAAGCCCTACCACTCTCCCCTGGGATGAGGTATTCTCTTACTCTCGGGCTCAAGTTGCCAGCTCAGATGTCCTGGATTCCCTGGGTCTCTCGCCTCTTGTTACACCTCCTGTAACATGGCTCTTTTACTTTTGCGATGCTCAGGTCATGTATAATGTTCACCTCTTGAGTCTTCATCAAGACAACAAAGAGAAATGGCAAACAAATGTGCGAATTCCTGTTCGCTTGAGGGTTTTGCTCCATTGATGCACAATCAAGATCAAATAGACGGTATTTCATTAACATGAGGCAGCAGATTGATTTTCAGGGCCAGTTCATTATCGTGTAAGGGCAGAGCTTGACAGTCAGGTAACATTCTGGCTGAAGTCTCTCCAACTCTCTGCTGTGCGCTGGCCAGCAAACAGGAGCACAGATACACAAAGTGCGCTTTCCAGCGAAACAGGCAGTGGGAACACATTGTGATTCAGTCATTGCTACCACACTCAAACTGCATCAAATTCTGTGTTTTAATGTTTTTTACTGCCTAAGACATGTGCTGCCTTTACTGTCACAATTGAAACCTAAGAAAAATGCAAGGTGTTTTTGAGAAATTCAATACATTTGTAAACATACATGAATATATTTCATCTTGAAGTGGTGTTTTTGAATGAATAATTTTTTGAACATGCAGATTCATCAAATACCGATCTGCCAATTCTGTTTCTGTTCCTACTACAGCACGTATTGTTCACTGAGAGTGGGGTGAGGGTTTGGGAAACAAAGATCCTCACCACAGATAAGATATCCCGGGTAACAATATACGGTGTCAGCGAAGGGATTTTTAGCTCAAGCCTTTTTGAGCGGTAACATAGAGTACATAGTAAAGTTGAAACCAAAAGTTTACATACATTGAATAAAAGACAAAAAAAGACGAAATTTTTCTGTCACTGTCTGAAGTCAAATCAACCTCTTTTGTTGTAGGTCAGACAGAATTAACAAACCATATATATATATATATATATATATATATATATATATATATATATATATATATATATATATATATATATATATATATATATATATTTATAAGCAAGAAATATAAACTGACTAAATATATAAATATAAAAATTTACATCAAGGTGCAATTTATACATGATTACAGTGATATAATATATGATATGGATATTAAGCAAGGACATGATTGTCTACGGCAGTGAGATAAAAACTGTAAACAGTAAGAATTGCCACCACTAAAAAGTTCACATAGCCATTGGACTTGGACAAATTCGAGCAAAGTCGAAGTTACAATTTAAAAAAATGAAAAAAGAGTATATGTATATATAATGAAGTATTTTCACTATAGAGGTTACCTGAAAAATAAACAGATGGATGAAGAATAAAAAGCAATAGTTGCTTGGTTGCATAAGGTCGTATAGCCTGAAACTAATACTGTTGGTGGCAGTGGAAAATATTGCTCAGAATTCGCCTTTCTACAAATGTAGTCCTTTTTTAGACAATAAGATCTATAAATGTAGCAGCTTTGGAACTCAAACATGAACAATTTACAAATGGATGAGGTAACATTGCCTAAAAGAGGGAATGGACCACTGCTGGTCAGAGTGTAGTGCTGCACTTCGAACATCTGTGCCACCTTGGCTCTGTTATCACCTCCCTTACAGGCTCCCAGATATAACGCGGACATGATAATCCTCTACATTTGTTTCACAAATGATGCAGAGGTGGTAATTGGCATGGCTTGAAGTTTTGAATACAAAAACTTGAATATGCATTCTTCGTAATAGCTGTTTACATAAAATATGTGTTCTACAATGCAAAGATCCTCGGCACTAATATGAGACACAAGCAAAAACATAAAAGCCAATGGCTCCAAAAGTCGAAGAATCTATTGCCAGCTAAATAATGAACAAATTATGTAAAAAAATATATAGATTATAATTTGTTTGCATTTTGCATTGACATTCATTTGAAAAGACATAGCAAATGAAAATCAATTCATAACCCCAGTCCATTATAACTATTTTATTACCGTGTGTGCTGTACTAGTAATAACCAAGCTGATCCAGGAGGAGCGAATGCTGCAAGTCAAAGACTAAATGCAAATATCATGAGTTTCCTTAGATTGGAAACTTTTTAAACTAATTTATTTAACATTAACACTTCCTTGAGGACACTTAATTGAATTAACAAGCATAAAGGAGTTTGTCTTATTTATTAAGTATTTTACCATAGGACACAGTTGTTCAATTGTTCATGTTTATACTGTTTAACAGTGTGTGGGGAAGGCCTTGCACTGTTTGTGGCTATTATATGCAGATAGAAACCCGTAGATAGATGTATGCACTTATGAGGGTTTATCTGTACTATAATTATGAAAAAAAAATCAATAAAAACAATAACCTTGTCTACAGTTACTATTTTTTACAGGATTTTTCCCTGAAAAGTGACTAAAAGTCAACAACAACTTGTGGTTCACTCAACGGACTAGATGCTGAATCAGCCTGAACTATCTGTATTTACTACAGCATGAACTATAGTGTTCTTGTTATTAGCGTGTTTTTTTTGTTTTGTTTTTTTCCCCTTGAAGACTTCAACTTTTTTTTATTGTCGTAGGGAAGGGATTATTTTTTGTGGATGAACATCTCACTCGCTTTTCAGGGAACTTAGATTGCCGGAATACAAAAACTGTGTTGACTTTTTGGTAAGAAATTTCTTCTTTTTTTTGAAAATGTCAAGGACGTTAGTCAAGCACTGTTCTGCTACCCAAAAATAGTCGTCTTTCAATCTTCCCACTTCCAGACCTTAAAGAAATTTTAGGGCTTAGCCAGTAGAGACAAATGCATGTGTGCGTACTATTTTTTATCATCCTCACAAGTGGACTTTTTTATATATAAAAAATATGTTGTTGTTTTTTTACTGTTATTTTATTTCAAAATATACAGGTATTTTAAATTACAAGAAATCTCCATAAATGATTTTTTTTGCAACCCTTAACATATATATAATACCAGAAGTTTTTTTATTTTTGTATATAAAAACATAATTTTTAAGCATTATACATGACCTTAGTCTCAACAGAATTGGGAAGACGGACAAAACGGAGTAGTCACTGAAATTAAATGAATTACAGGGACACACCAAAAATATGAAGTGGCCCACACACTGAATAGGGGGTGCCCTGTGAGCCCAACAGCAGGCCCTGCCCCTTCAGGAAAGGTTTCCAACCATTGCATACCCCAGGGCATGACAGGCAGACACAAGACAGGCAGACACATCCCCATGGGGTTTGCATGACGGTAACATTAGGCGGCATTATCTGTGCCACGTCTTCGTAGAATTTCAGGACCTCTTGAATGGGTGGATGTATGTTTTTTTGCACGACGCTGGGTGGGCAGTGTGGTGCTAACTTGCTCCAGCTGTAATCCCAAATGGCACAGCGAAAGCCCCAGGTAATGTTCTGGGAGAGCAGAGGCGACTCCGTGTCACGGCAAGGCGGGGTTAGTGTGTCAGCTGGGTGTTTCCCCAAATCAACCTTGCACTCTCACCAGGACAGCCCTCAAACAAAATGGACTGCTGAAGATGACATATGCTGAAGGCACAGACTGACTGTGTGGGCTTGTGAAAAGTGTAATTTATGTCCACTCACACATACACAAAAACACACTCTGACTTTTACTTTCAGCACCAACACACACACATGTATTGTGCATTTTTGGGTCTATACATTACACGTCCGTATGACTGAGGAGTTGTTTGATGTTGACCAGTGGTAGTAGTGGTCTTACTGATGTTGATGCAGTCCAGACATCTTTATTTAAAGCCAACATGGTTAAAGCACCATCTTAAGATGGCCTTGCTACACTTCTGTGGTCTAAGCCTGTGTGAGGAGACGTTCTAATTGCCCTGCCATGTCTGCGCTCGAGACGCGTGGGAGCGCTCCCTGAAGCCCGGCAATTTGATCGCAGCTGATTAGAGGCGCACCCACAGCCTGTGGGGCTAACAGGTAGAATGCAGATTAGCACAGAAGAGTATATACGAAAAGAGTATAGCTGTATAAGTCTGAGCCCCATAAAGATAGGTTGGCGTGATGGAATCAGTCCAGCAAACATGTTGAAGGAAGGCTTTAGTGCAGCAGAAGCCGATCCTTTCACTGCTCTTTATGCTCAAGTCCTGACAGAGCTGCTGCCGCTGATCGAGCTGCCTCGGGCATGTTGTGGCTGGATGCTGCTGTCCAGGCCTACATGTCAGTGTGAGACTGGCTCTCGATGACCTCTTCAGTGCTAGGGGCCTTCTAAAGCAGGGGAGGAGGGGCCCCCTCCGACTCCATCACATCCTTTCCAATTACTGACATCCTGCCGCCTTTGAACACACAGGAATCATAGTGAGGAATTGCAGAGGTCAGACTGCAGATGGAGAGGGTTGGAAACATCAGGGTCTAAGTAAAGGGGAGAGAAAAAGAAACTGGGGGGGGGGGACTGTTTGTGTCACTGATGCCTCTGTAACCCCCCCTCCCACCACCACTACCACCACTACCAGCAACCCTCCAACCTTTCCAAGGCCTATGACTGAACCCTAATCAGGAACAACTGTTTCAACAACAACAGAGGAACGCAGTGAGAGGGGGGGGGGGGGGTGGTGAATGAGCGTTCAGCTGATTAAAACTATGAAAACACAGTAAAACTATCTGCCTTACAATCTGCATAAAACGGGTTTCGGTCGGTTTAAATATGTTTTTATGCCGTGTTAAAAAAATGAACGGTAAAAACAGTCTTTTCTATCCTAAAATAAATGTATCCCAAAACCTCCTCATATTTATATGGCCATGAAAAAAGTCTACATTCTGTATCTTTTTTATAATTTTTTGACATTTGAAATGTTTCATTCGAAAACTTCAATGTGTTTCTTGGGGGATTTTATGTAAAAACAAAACAGAGGCCAATAAAAAAGGATAGTTGTCTTTTTTCACAAATAAAGAAAAAAGGTATTTTACCCATTTTCATTTGGCTTCTTTATTTGGGCTCCCCTAAAAAAAAACAGAGCCCAACTGACTTCAGAATCAATCCAGTTAGGGTTTAAAATTTATCTGTCTGCAAGTTAATCTCTAAAATCATTGCTAAATGTGGTGGAGCTGGAGAGATCCATCGCCTAGGTGGGAGGATGTGTTGGGGTGTTATGTCATTTTATGCATCCCCAGTTTGCATCACACTAAAAAAAATATTGAATACATCACTGGGGTGTGTCACCACAGAAAATAGTACAAGACTTCCTTGTATAGTTTTTCAGAAGTACTGACAACTCTGAACAGATTCAAAACAGGCGGCAGGATGTCAGTAATTGGAAAGGATGTGATGGCATATTTTTTAACATTTGCTTCAAACTAGATGCCCTCAGCAAAGGTGGTGTACCAGAGCTGTGTGTAAAGGTGGAATCTTAAAAAATAACTGTAATAAAAGACTTGATCAGTCTTGTAGGCATTTTGCTGCTACAATCCATCTAAATGTTGCTCAAATTTGATACAACTAAATTTGAAGTCAGCTGCTAAACATAGCGGCTGCTATGTGTGGCAAGAAAAACAAGTATATTATTACCGAAAGGATACATGGAGATTGCAGCATCATGTTGTGGGGATGCTTTCCTAAAACAAGAACAGGGTCAGAGTTTAAAGAGAGGGCTAAAAGCAGGAAAATACTAAAGATAAACTGTTAAGATAAACTGTTTTCAAAGGACTTGAGATTGGGAAGTATACCAATTTACAGCTGGACAATAACCCCGACTACAAATGATAAGCTGTGAAGTACTGTATAACGAAACATATTATTGTAATTGCCCAGAAAAAGTCCAAACTTAAGTCTAACTGCAAATTAGTAGCAAATATTGAAATGTATGTCCCACAAAGAGTTAGTTTGAGATCTTATGCGAACAAAAACTGTTGCCACCAAGATGCTGCTAATGGAGACACCCCAGAAACGCTAAAAAACATGTACAATTCTCTTTCCAGATCACACAGATTCCCCTCCTTGTTAAACTGTTTATATAACATAAATCTCAGTAAAATACCTTAAGATCTGTGAATATGATGGTATGCTATATGATGAAATCTGGAAAAGTTAATTGGCATGTTTACATTTGGCATCCATAAGAGTAACTGATGTTCGTTAAGAGAGTGATATCAGGGCTCACAAGCAGAGACTGGTTTTACTGTACAGTGTGTGTTATTTGCTGAAGTGATGGCTGAACAAATGACTTTTCTCAGCCAAAACAAGTAGCTGGGGTAGGGTTGGGCTTTTAGCAAGTTTGTGCATGTGTGCATGTAGGTTGAGGCTGTCCTGTAACAAATGGCATATGAGCCTGTTTGGTGAGCCTGTCAAGAGCCCAGCGCCCTAAAACCCAATTTAGCCTTTCCAAACCCATATCCCCCTGGCACAATGAAAAATCCCACACGTGGCTATATTAGCTCACACATCCACATACAGACGCATGCGGAAGAAAAACCTCCAATGACCTCACCCGCCCAAACTTCTGAGAGCAGTGCAGCCCTGAAATCCCTCCAATGCGTCCACTTTCAGTCTGCAAGCTCTGCACTGCTGAGTAGTCACATCAAGGGTCATGACAGGGTCACAATGGTTGGCTATTAGACTCCAGCAAGTTGCTGCAGCCTAAGCATATAAAAATGTGCATCACATTTGTGGCAACACGATTGCAGTGGGCAAATTCTGATGTGTAAACTGCGGCGTGAAAAAGCACAAAATAGTTTCCCATGTTTAAAATAAACTCATCTTATAGCTGTTGTGTTACTGAGTTTCTCGCCTTGGTCTCACAGAAAATATGACGTGTGAGCGATTGTGGGACAGAGGGGGTGGGGTGGGGGGCGTTGTGTGTTTGTGAAAGAGTTTAAAGGGTGTTGAAAACTATTAGCCAGCTGCGGAGAGGCACTGCGCAGAGAATGAGTGATGAATTATTGAAGTGGCTCTTTAGTGTGAATGGAGTGTTGAAATTGTCCATTGCCACAAAACATTCTGACGATTCTGCGCAAGTCTTTCAGTAAAGTGTGTTAAAATGCATGTGCTGATTCAGACAAGTACAGTTCCACACTTCTTTCTGTGGGAACATTAACAGACAAGCTAGTGACTAATGTCTTCCTATGTCATTAATCGGCTGCTCTCCCTCCTCCCATTAAAACATCTCACATCTCTTTGGTACTATTTTTATTTGTCCTCTCCTTGCTGCCTTACTTTCTCTCGACTTCTCGTCTCATCCTCCTACGGCGCCCTCAGAGTTTTCTCTTGTTACACCACATCCAGTGATCACTCAGTGCGATGCCATCCTTTCAAGTCCTCCCTCTTTCAAAAAGCCATTGCCGTCGGGGGTAGAGCAAACAGGAATCAGAACCAATGCTTTTCGACAGCAGGGCTGCTCCTGCGTGTTATACCCCCATAGCATTAGTGGAGAAGAGAAGGGAGAGGGAGTGGTACAGGAGAAGGAGGAGGGGTCTGAAGCACTTATCACACATGAAAGTCACCTACCTCCAGAAATCAAGGTTCCTGACGGAAAGGTAACAGCCGGCCGTAGGCATTCAGCAATTCAATCGGAGACAGGGAAGCGATGTTTAGTGGATGAGATCTGCGGCTGTCTGGTGTTTTTAGTCAGACACAGCTTAGACAGACACTCTAAATATATTTCCAGCTTCATAAAAAACAAACTCAATTGTGAAATTTGAAAGACACCTCAAATACGACTTAAGTGCGAGTAAAGTGCCTGGCAAAAGCAAACCTACCGCTTAAACGTAACTGGACCACAAACATCTGTGTATACTGTTAGGAGTTTATGTGACAGAAAGACACAAAATAGCAATAATAGTACAGTTTAATGTAAAACAGCCATGCTCAGATTTGTTTTAGGATTGCCCAGTATTTAACTGAATCCATCATCATCAATGTTGACCAGTTTCACTTGTTCCAATCAAATCTCCACCGAATTATGCTGCCCACACTATGGTTCACTGCAGTAGTTTAACATATGTATTCAAGCTTGAAAAAACATGGGTCTTTGTACACAATGACACTTAAGTCTACATTGCATTTATTTGTAACTGCATTACTGAGCCTGTATCAAAAACCACATTAACATTTAGGTAATTGTTTCTTTTTTGTAATCTTTTTTTTATCTTTTCCATGTTTGTCCTGACCTTGTTCTTCTAAGCTTCCATATAAGTGCTAAACATGATAATTGGCACTTGGAAGAAACTCATTTTGTACACTGTGCCGCTGGCATATCAATGCTTATGAAAGATTGGTTGTTATTTGATTCTAGGTTCATCCTAATATTTATGCTAATGCCAGAAGTTATCTGTCCTTTGGAATTAACAATGTTATTTCAACTTTACTAAACACAAAAACTTGTTACAACACTTTATAATGTTTCTTATTGGGTTTGTTTTCTTTTTTTCTTTTTTCTTTTTTGTAGTTTCTAAGCAAAAATAATATCTCTTTCCCCAAAAGTGACATAATGTTAATTGCTTCTAGTTTTGAATGCCATGACGTAGCTTTTTTCTGAAAATCTTGCAGACATGATTTTTAACATGACCAAATTTACTTAAAGTTGTCTATATGTGAATTATGGGAAACGGCTTCAAATTACTGGTTGTCAAACCATAATCCATTTTGTAATTTAAAAAAAGCCATAACTGCAAAAGTATACAAAACAAACATTTAGTGGTTCTTTTAGAGTTTATGTGTTTGTGGTTGCTGGTGTTAAGATGGGTGCATGTCACTTAGCAGAACTTTAGAATTTGGATAGAAGACTCTCAGTTTTAATCCTGAAGCCAAATGATTTCATCTTAATTCCCTGTCCGTCCCCATGAGCTCACTCTCCAGGTTGTTATGAGCTGAGCAATGTGTTTTAAAAGATTTAGGTTCCCTCACTATGTAGTGAGAGATGCTCTCTGGAATGAGCCAGTCTGCCCCACTGATAGCGTTGCAGGATGGAGCAGTGGGGAGGCTAACTCGGCTTATCTAAAGTATTTGGAGGGGAGGACACAGACGCCTTCTTTTCCATTATATCATTAGGTAAACATAAGGCTATGCTACAGGTTGACAGGCTGTACTTCATAAAATCGAAAGAGAACAAGCCTGTGTTGATTATTGCACGTTTACATCATGGTGTGAAATCAATCAGTTTAATTGGTCAGCTTTTGTCAAATACACTAAATTAAGACCGGTATGAGAGCATTATATTGAAAACTGCAAATGAAACTGGAGAGGGTTTAGAGTCCGAGCTTGTTGGTGTGATTTATCATGCTTACTAAACATTTTACCGCACTTGACCAAGATGAGAGAGAAAAAAAAGGTACAACTGGTGCAACTCATCATTTGAGTGGTTCATTTTATGATCCCAGTCACAATAATGCAAGATCAGCGAGGGTGGCAACATATGATAAACGATGGATCTTTACAAGAAATGAATTACTTGGTGTCATGCAACAGAAAATACAGTGACATGTCTTTCGCACATAGGTTTAAATAATTTGATGTTTTTGTTTGTTCAAAAGGGGCGTCAGACTTTTTGTTTTCTGTGCGGTTTTTAAGTAACGTCAGCCATTTTTAGTATTCATGGCGAGCAGAGAAAGCCCCACAATAACAAGTAGTCTACTCAAATTAAATCAGTAATGGCATTGTCCATATTTCAGGCAGGTCATGCATTTTTATTTATTCAAAGAATGAACACTGGTCAGTTCCTCTCACAATTATCCCTTTTCATTTCAAGAAAGAATGTACATGTCAGGTCCTTTCCAGCCTCTTTCTTTCCATTCTAAGGTCCCCTCTTCCTCATTGCCCCCACCATCACTGGGCGACAGTAGAGGTCGTTAGTGGAAGAGGGATGATGCCAAACTTGACTGGAGTCAAGTCTTATCTCTATTCTTTACACTCTCGCTTTTGTTTCAAGGGCTTTGTTTACACAAGCTCCATTAATCACCTTCTACCTTCCCACAATCCCGCAGCATTTAAACTGGGTGCTCGTCTTTGGGACATTGTGCAGCACAGGTTCCCGTATAAACCTTTCTATTTTCTAATTTAAGGAATTGAAATTAGGTCTCCTCAAACTATGGTGCTCACAGGTCTCTAGTTTTTACTTTGACTCTAATCCTGATATTGGAATGTTACTCCAATCTGGACCAGTATTCACATTTTGTGTGTTTTTAAACCCAAACACAGACAGGAGGCAGGCATAATCCTTGTGCAATGAAAGAACAGCAAAACAGCACAAACCTAGACAATGTAAAACTTACAACAAAAACAGGAGAACGGTGTTATAATACTTGATTGCAATAGTAAGCAGCATACAAAATACATACGTAAAAGGACAATGACATCAAAGCTCTGCACAGGTGGTCACAACCTTTCCCATATCAGTAGTTGCTTGACCCTGCTGTCATGTCTTGACATGAAAAGTTGAACGTATGCAGACTGGATGCGGTTTAGCAAACATTAATCACACCACGGGAAGCTGAAGGCTAGAACAGGACATGGAGGACACAGGAGGACAACCACCAGTGTCTCCCAAGACTGTTGGGTCACCTTTAGAAAGACACCTCTCTCCAAAGACGGGCACCTTAAAGGTATGTAGACAGTTACCATCTGTCTTACTTTAGAATGGAGGATAGACGATTTGTTTTGTTTTACAACACGTGTTGGAAATAATATTACGTTTACGGCATTCGTCTGACTATACTCTTAGAAATTCAGATATGTGTAACTTTTCATATTACTTGGGTGGATTTTAGTGGATATTTCTGAGAAACAATCTAATATTAACAGCTACAGCAAATTAAGTCAAGTCTAACTACATTAAGTATGTACTTTCTAAATTTTAACTACAGTTTAGTTGATTTAACCATCATTATAACTAAAAGCCGCAGTGCTGACAATGAGAACTCACAACATGAATGTGACGTGACTGATTGACTGAAAGTCTATCTTTAGTTAAATTATAAGTAATATATGTAGGTACGATTAAAAATATTTTTGTGGTGTTATTTAACATGATTACACATGAATAGTATGAATAGGTTTGTAGCTTTTGCTAATTATTTTTATTTGTGCTCCCCTTCATCTACATCTGAATATTTGTCCTGGGCAGTATATGTGCATGACACGTACAGGAGCTCGCTACAAGCACTTTAATGCACGGCCCTGTTTAATTGCTTAGTCAATGCATTCATCATTCAGAATGCAGAGCTTGGCTAAAATGAATTGAATTATCTGGCAGGGAGAACAAAGAGATGTACATTGAGTTTGTGTGTAATTTATTGTTGCAGGCTGAAGTGAGCAGAGAGCAAAACGAAGCTGGTAAAATTAGCAGCAGAGAGGGAAGACAGAGACCTGAAGGAGGACAGGAGAGAATGAAGCAAGGGGGAAAACATGAGGGAGGAGAGAGAAGACAGAGAGTTCTGGAGCAGAAAGTGAGAGAAATGAGTAGGAGCGAGGAGATAGAGGGAGGCCAAGACAAGTGGAGGAGGGGGAGGTGGGGGAGACAGAAGAAGACAGGGAGGATGAGGAAGGAGAGAGAAAATGGTGAAGCCTGGAGGAGGAAGGGAAGGAGGGGGAGACTGAGGGAGGGTGGGAGGAGAGGGAACCTTGTGTGCACAACCAGAGATAGACCAGAGACGGACCTGACACCTTCCTCCAGTTTCCAGAGGGGATAAAAAACAAACAGGGAATGTGCCTGTATGTGTCCACTTTCACATGCCTGCACATGTATGGAATGTGACAACAGAGGTTTCAAGAAAATTTCCGCTGCCCATTTAAACGCTTAATGGGACGTGCACCTGAACATACGCATTTTCATAACCGTCTAAATTACATTATACACAGTCTCTGCAAGTCAGCATGCACACAGACACAATTATTCCATGCCATGTCTCCACTTGTATTGGTTGAGTGTGAATTTATTGCAGCAAGCATTGAAGGAAAAGGCAAAGGTGAAAGGGGTGGGGGTTGTTGGGGAAAAATCTATTCTCCAATATTATCTAAATGCTGTGATCCTTTGCATTGCCGGTGCTGGCCGTTTCTCATTGATTCCTCACCAACATCATCTGAAAATCTATGAGCATAAAGGGCAGCTCTGTGAAGTATAAACAGATAACTACAGATCATTTTCTTTATTGTCTCTGTAGAAGGTAACTCAAACTTTAACCTTCTCTTGTTGTTTTGCTCTGTGGCAAACCAATTACTCATTGTCATTAATATAAAATCCAGTCTAAAGACTAGTGAATACACAGGGGGAGACAGAAAAAGGTTCTATATGGATTATCTGTGCCTGACACTGTATTATACAACAGGGAGCATTACAGTGCATGTATTCATTCTGTTTTTGAAGACATGTTCCATTGTGGAAATAAACCTGATTGAGATCTAATGTTGCTATATGGTGGAATAACTTGTCAACAAAAAATACTAATGTAGATGTTATGTTCGAAAGTCAGATCGATGTTACGGTCAAAAGACAGGTTCTTACATATGAAAATTGCCTCTTGAAAAGATGAGCAATTTCTAGCTGTCAGTAAGGCAATTGTGGCTCAGAAGGTCGTTTGTCCTGTGAGTGGTGGGTTGCCGGTTTGAACAGTCACTCTTTTCGTACTATTTGTTGTGTCCCTTGGGGAGACACTTTATTTAGCTGCCATAATGTTTTGTCTGATTGATCTTTGTTCTTCATACAAGACAAACTTGCAAATCTTGTAGACTTAACCCAATTACAATCAAGAAATAACCAGATTCTGCTGACTGATCCATATGGTCATACAAGAAGTTAATGAGAGAAAGATACCTCTGTGCAATAACTGGTTCCTCTAATCCTATCTCAATGGGAGAGCCCGGACACCCTGCAGAAGAAAGTCATTTCAGCTGCTTGCATCCGAGATCTTGTTCTTTCAGTCACCACCCAGAATCTCTTCACCACAATAACAATGTTTGTGCCTGCAAACCCCTCATTAATTTGTCTTTCGATCACCCTCTTGGTTTCTCCTTCACTCATGAACAAGACCCAATATTCCCCTCCCCTGGGCTACCACCCTAATGTGGTGAAAAGGTTTGAGAGTCCCAGTCACCCTAAAGCTCTCAGTGGATATATGGCAGCAGAAGGGTCACCTATGGCAAATGGGTTCTTGGTGACAGATCAGAAAAAGGCTAGCCTAAACAACTACTTATGATGACTAACTCCTTTGGAAGCTGAATTTCCATGCCATGTTACCAGGACACCCTTGCTAAAGCCAGGCCTAAAAGTCAGGCCAGCTGGCAAGCAAGTTGCATTTAACCATGCAGTGTGGCTGGACATGGAGAGAGAGGAGACATTGGATGGTTGTTGGCTGAAGGCAGGGTCCCAGAAGCTGGCTCTGGCCACAGAGAATATCATATCAAACTACAAATATGGGATGCTGTTTTAGTGTTCTTTACTTGAAATTGGATTGATTTACAGATACAAATTTGTTAGGGCCTCATCAATTTATGAAGACCAAAAGGTTTGACTACACATCTTGAAAACTGTATCAAAATGCCTATTTCATGTCTCTTGTGAGTCTAAGTATGAAATTCGGCCTGGGTAAACTGGTTTTGTTAATATATACATCATTTTGGTTTATTTAAAGTTACAGCAAAGCATGAGACAACCTTTCTTCAATATAGAGGCGGATTCTTAATGAAAAATATTGAGTAAGCAGATCAGGGAAAGGGGGGCCTTCCCCAAAAGATATTGGACCTTGGGCACTTTGAAGAGATTTTAAAAACATTGACATGTCAGTCACACATACGGCTATTGATTATCTATACCTTGTAGTAGCTAATGGTGATTATTTCCTTACTAGAGGCTCCCTCTGAGGCAATATAGGAAAAATATAAAAAGTATTAAAATATTTATTGATTAGGCTGATATTAGCTTAATAACCAAGTTCTGTCCAGCCAGTTGGAACCTCATTGATATGAAGCATGAGTGTAGAGAGGGAGTTCTTTTTAAATAATTTGCATGTAATATGTTTGTGTAGTTATCACTTTCTATGCATTAATATTAGCTAAACTGTATTCAGTAATAAAAGCGTGTATATGGGAGCACATATATTTTGCACTTTGCTCAAAAAACGCGAATAATGTAAAATAACTTCTGGTTTTGTTGTTTGTTACATGGGTACTCACCATGGCTTTTAACATGGCTTTAACTTTTAACATTTTAAAAAGCCTTACTAGAAAAATAAAAAAATGTAATGACCATAATAAAATTATTAATCTCTCAAAACAACAGTAGTTTGTTTGGCTGTGTGTAGGTACTTCGATTTTCATTTAAACTCTGAGCAACTTCCCTTTTGTCTGCTAAAGAAAAGCGTTCCCACAGAATGCTGCTGCAACCACCATGTTTAAAAATTGTAAACGTGTGCTCAAGGTTATGTGGCACCTGACATGTTGCGAGTAGACAAAAAAACACAATTTAACAATTTTTTCCCTGACCTCTCTGCTTTGTTCCTTTCATCTTTGTAACCCTGTATGCTCCATAAATGTTCACTTGCAATCACCCAAGGCCTCTATGGGGTATGAATACTTTACAAGAATATATTACATGCTGTAACATGACAGCTTCTCTTCTCTGTGTTTTGTATGTCTCTTTTAACATTTCCACTTATTACTCGGATGACATACAAATAATTTCCACAACAGATAATAATAAAATGATCAGCAGATAAAGATTTATTTATGGGAGAGAATGTGGAATATAAAACAGAGGGGACAGGTCAAAGTTGATCAGACAGGGTAAGTAATAGAAAAGTAGTTCAGGTCATATTCTCGTTTACCACTATGGAAGCTTAATGTGGTTTCTTCTGTTTTGGCCTGTGGAGAAATTCTACAGTTCATTATGTGTTTTTAATTTCATCATAGACTCAAAGTATAGAATCTTACATTTTTATTATTATCTTTAAATAAATGACTTCATGTTTTCTGTCTGACTTTGTAAAATTATGTCTACACCACTTTGATTTGTTCCCCTCTGAATAAAGAGTTGTTGGTGTTTCAAACACCAGTGAACTGATAAGTGATCCCATTTGTGACCTAATTTTTGTAAATATGCCTTTAAACCTTGTACAATACTTCTAAAGTGTGACTGGTCTATTTTTAAATTTCTTCACAATTACGTGACTTAATGAGATTTGACACACCCAACGTGCCAACAAAATTGTTGCAATGCCTCGTGGAGCAGTCATGCAGATTAGTCTAACACATAGGTACAAATAAACTATGTTGATTGCGAGCTGCCCGATGGTGAAAAAAGAGGCGCGGGGCCACAGCTGTGTTCCTCTAACTGGAGGTCTGAAATACAACATGTCTCTGTCAAAACATGACATAGAAAGGCAAGTTTATTTGGATAGTACCAGTCATACACATACATACATACAAACAAACGTGTTTTCTTCTTTGTAAATGATGCTTACATACATGAAATAAAGAAATAGAAAATGAAAACCTATAAAGAGATAAGACATGACAGAATAAATAATAATAAAGCAAAATTTGGCCCTTACAAGCAGTAGTAAATGGTAATGCTTTTAATCTTGCCAAATGTTTCTGTGCATATCAGGTCTTTCGGGAACTTGTGTAAGAGCTGATCAGCATAGAAAGTAAATGTTCCCTCATTCATTTTAACCTGATGGGATATTTAAATCAAATCAAATCAATTCATTTAAATCAAAGACCATTCAGTATCTTTTAGACCAACTATGTAAGTTTAAAATCTATCATTTTGGAAACAGCGAGTTATCCACTTATTTAGAAACTTAGATTTACTCTGACGTAGTATTAGATGGATATTAAAATGAAAGTTGCTCGACACTGGAGACCTGAGGAACCCCTCATGTGTTCACTTATTCACTCAGAAATAATAAATACCAAAAGGTATGAAGTACTTAATGTCTGCTGAATAAAGGCCAGTTCCACCATCCACAACATCCAACAAATTGAATAACTCTCCAGGGGGTAAATGTATCAATTTCAGAGTCTAACATAAATTGAACACTGCATGAAGATTTGCTAATGTGCAACCAATTCTTAAACCACAAGAATTGAAAAAAGTATATTGGACCTGCTAAAAAAAAGGCCAGAAGGGTTTTTAAAGAGCATTCTTTGAATAAGTAAATCCAAGATCAACCTTTTCCAGAGCAATCTCAAAGAATTTATGAAGAAGGTGCAGACCAAGAGATTCAAAGGATACCACATCATCATCTATAAAACAGGTTAGAAGCAATGTGATGGCTTGGACATCCATGACTGCCAGTGACACCTTGAGATTAGGATTTATTGATAACAAGACACAGGAAAGAGAAAGCTGACTGAATTGTGTGGTGTTCAGAAATGTACCTGTTTGCTCAGACCAAGCCAGGCATAGTCAACTTGAGTGGGCCTTTATAATTCAAATGGTCACGGTCATGGTCTAAAACAAAGTGTCAGGGCAACAAATCGGTTTATTAACGCTAAGGAGTGAAATATTGGAAAATAGCCATGTCAGCCACTTGATCTGAACCCAGTTGAAAAAGCTTTGCTTGTTAAATGGCTTTGTACTTGTATAGCGCTTTCTAGGTCTCACAACCCCCAAAGCACTTTACACTACATTCATTCACGCATCCACACAGAAACATTTACACACTGGTTATGGTCGGTCCATAAGAGCAAAGCAGAAAGGGAGAGTCTTTTATAAGGAAATTCAGGGCAGCCGGAGCTGGATGTAAAACGAAGATCCTGTTTGCCTTCCCCTGATACAGTATACACACTAAATAGTCTTTGTAGCAGATTTCAGAGACAGACCCTTTTCGTTGTATAGCAAATGGGCAGACCACTCTAAATGGGCTGTTTTTCAACCCTCTGACACAAAGACACTTTTTCATGATTTCTCAGTGCCATGGTTTTTCTGCTCATCTTCTTCAGATATGTGAAACAGAGCCCTCTGTGTGTCTTGGTGCATAGCTCCCACAGGTCAGGGGTTCTGAGTAGACTGGATCCCATCGTTCTCCGAAGCCACAGCTCACATCCCCACCAAAACCACACTGCACAACAGACAGGAGCCAGGAGAAAGTTACTCCAGGCGCCCCTACGGTATTCATGGCAGTAAATATGGGAGCCCTTAAATGAACGAAACAGTCCATCATAATGTCCAATATCTGAAATCAGTGTTTAACTGCAAAAAAAAAAGTAGCATTAATAATAAATAAATTGCATCCCTGTGACAGTCTTATATAAATTTGTAGCATTTAAAGAATATTTCCCCGACTGAATCATCACTCTGTAAAATGCTGTTATACATTTTAATGAGGTGTGCTGCCCTTTTTCAGGATGATCTTGTGCTTGTTGTCAGCTGCACTGTATACCCAGGAGTTGTCGTTACTTGACTGCTCTGAACCCCGAGGCTGTTTGGCACCTAGTGGAAGTAAGCTGAGTTCATTATCCAATAGCAATTTCCCAGCCTGTATTTTTCCATGTAAACATTAGGCAGGCAAACTCCAAATGAATACAAATGTAGAAAGGGGAGCAATTACACACCATTACCAAAATACTCATGCCGGTACAGATATTGCTGTATTGTTTGTTTTCCTTACTTTTATCTTAAGATCTAACTCTGGCAATATGACACTTTTTTAATGATTCATGTAAAAAAAACTAAAAAAAAGTTTACTAAAGTTCATTGCTATTTTTAATTTGTTACTTGATTTAGAAGGTGTAAAACAAACTCTGCTAACTTTCAAAGAGGACAAAAATAAGTATTTCTGTTTATATGCATACATACACAAATGAACACAAACTCACAAATAAACATAAATACGCCAAGATTTTTTTCACGAGTAGGTATCAGACGTCACATGGGAAGTCCACAGACTTTGATGGATCAATCTTTCACCCTCCAACTATCCCTCGAGCTTTCATCTGCTTATCTCTGACCACTGTCTGTCTGCCTCACTGCCTCACTGCTCATTCTCACTCAGAGGTCCTTGCACAGCCCCGCAGCTCTCCCTCTGCACATACCCTACTCACTGACCACACAACCATTAGTGGAGTTGGTTTCCAAGTAGAACAGTCATGTGATTGTTTGTTGTAACTTTCCAAAAGTATTAATACCCTTTAACTTCTGTGCATTTGGTCAAATTACAGCAATTACAGCACAATAGTCTTCTTGAGTACCATTTGCATTTGGTTTCTTTTTTCCAATTAGTGTCCTCTATGTTGCTGAAATAGTATCGGTCAACATCAATTTTACATCCTGCCAGAGGTAGCGTTAGGTTAATTTCTCTCAATGTATTATCCTTTTGGAAGAGCAGATACCCCATGCTTTCCCGCTGAGGCATAATTTAAGTATATAATTTGGCAAAAAAAATGTTTTATTTGTGCTTATAAATTGATAAGTCTGACTATTTTTTCACTGCTTTGTGGAGGTTATGAAAGGAACTTCTCAATCTTTTCTCCTATAGTTTTGAAGTCTTAAGAAACCAGAAATCACTGTCTTATGTGTATATTTGATGTTTTATTCTATTTATGAATTTTCACAAGCAAGCTAATTTACATTAACTAAAGACGCATATGGTAAATGTGACTGCTGCTGCTGGAGGTTTTCCCACCCTTTTGCAGAGGGTCTATTCAGCCTCAGGGGCGGCTGTAGTGATTGGATTAAAGGAGGCCTGGAGCGTGTCCACGTCTGGAGTTGAGCTGGACAAACTCTCCGGCGACCCACCAACCTCACTGTCTTTGTTCTGATTCACAGCTACCCCACTCCAGGTGCCAGGCAATAGGAAAGATGCTCCAAACTTTCCCAGGAATTAGCTGGATGGTCTAAAATAGTTCAATTAGAACCTTTATAAACTTTTAGCCCCCCCTCCTTCTCCTCCTCTTCCTTCACTACCGCTGTTTCTAGTGGGAATCTGAAAGGAGGACTATCATCAAAAAAGGTGGAGAGGATGTCTTTCTTGTCTTTTCACTCTCTTGTGTTCTCACTTACTCTTTTAAATCTAAATTCCTCCTTCTTTTTCAGTTGGGTGGTGGGGCCAGTGGGAGGACAGTTGTTTTGTCTCCTTCCATTGGCTGATTTACATCTCCACAGCTTCTCTATCAAAGTGGTCATTGTCAGTTCTGACCTATGAAAATTACAGAGGACACTGGGGGGCTTTCTCCTTTGTCAGTCTACAAACATGCATTCACATACACACAGACACACACAAACACATAAATATACAAACAATCAAAAGGTGCACAGCAATTTTATTTATACAGATCCCACAGCAAGGATCCTTACCCCAAACCTCCAGAGACAGCAAAAAGGATGGATGGAGAAAAGGAATTAAGCAAAAGAAAAGAGTAGGAAAGAAAGGAGGGATAGTCAAGGAATACGAAGACGCAAACATTTGCACACCAATTGTTTTTCCATCTCTCCAAGCCAAGGAAAAGAGAAAGACCACCTCTCTCCCTCTGTGACCGTGGTCCCTCCTCCATCTCCTCCCTCTTTCCCCCGCCCTCCACCATGAAAGCAGTGTGAATGGAGAGCTATATTCAGTCAGGATGAATGGGATGGGATGGAAACGGGTAGGGGGTCACTCTGACCACCCCAGCCCTCCTGATGCCTGAGCCACATGTGCGGCATATTAACATATGAAGCCCTGTCACTGCTGAGTTTACCCTCCCAACTGACCTCATTCACATTCAAACACACACACGCTCACGCAGAGTGTTTGGGTCAGGTGCGCTGCTGTTTTATCACTGGAAATCTCTGGCAGGCTTAGTGGGAATGTGCAAAAACAGCAGGGTGAACTTATGGGCGACAAAACTGTTAGTGGGGCCCAGATGAGGCAGGTGGGACCGATGCCAAGAACCTGAAACAATGTTTGCAAAACAAGCAAATTTCGCACGAATATAGCACCGAGGGGAGAAAACTTCCACAACCTGGATCAACAGGGAAACCATTTAGCTATCTGCAAATGTAAAAGCCACTGAACAGCTAGGCAAAAAACACAAGTGCAAAAAATGTGAACAGAAGGCCAAAGAAAATGTACCTTGGGCCCTTGCTGCACAGGGACCTTTTTTAGACTGCCTTTCCTGTTAGACTTTCCCTCATCGAGACAGTGCGTCACACACAAGGAGTCTGCAAGCCTGACAGATGTTAACCCCTTCCAAGCTAAACAGCACTCTTTCCTGTACGGAGCGTTCCTCGGGGCCTTTTCGCTCACTGTCGGTGGGTCGAGTGTGTTTGGACTGAGCTTCTTGGTATCTCACAACACTCCCCTCAGGTTCTAATCTCTTTTACAGTACAGATAATTTAATAATCACAGTATGGCTTCTAACACAGAGAATTATCCACCCGAAAATCAAAATAAAAGCGTGTTTGTTTTGGAGAATCATAGACACAGTGTCTTGAAAATATATTCATGAAGCTTAAACTTTTTCATTTTCATTTTATCATATTAGAAATACAAACCTCAGCATATTTTTAGTGGGATTGCACAGTATGTGAAAAATGAACACAAGGTGCAGAGAAAGTAAATAATATTTTTATAGCATTTTTTTTTTATATACAAAAAAGTCTAGGGCAACAAATTACCCTCAGAGGTCTCTTAAGGAAAAATACAACAGTTCTGAGAAGGCGTTAGAGGTTTGTAAGAGCAAGCTTCATGAAACACTAAGAACACACCAGACATATTTTAGAGGAATATGAAATTTATACAGGAGTTAGGTCTAAATAAAAATAATATCCCAAACTTTGAACTTATCAGGTGCTATTAAATTATCACAAGTACTATTTAATTTTTTTTTTTATGGAAAAATACTGACACCACTGCAAGGGTACAAACTCATGCCTGTGTGCCTAATCAGAGAATCAATCAAAAGGTTAATAGTTGCTTAAGAGGAGCAGCAGAAATTGTCTACTCACATACAAGAATCTGTCAACATGATAAGTGTTAAATGCACATTCCACAAATCTTGTAATTCTGGAACGGTGGTAAAAAAAAGGCGTTGTTCAACAAAAGCATTCGGAAGCTCAGTTACCGGTTTGTCTCAAACCATGTAAGGACAGAATGTCTCTGGTCTGATATGCCCAAAATATAACTTTCTGCTGTACACACTAAAGACTATGTGTTACTAAAAAAATTTTATAAAACTATACATTTGTTTGTATATGACATCCCGAGGGTAAAACATTGCAGCAGCAGCCACATGCTGTGAAAATGTGTTTTCCAGTACAGACACGGAAGTTCCTCAAATGGCTATTGCAAAGATGGATATAACTAAATACAGGGCAATGATTAAAGAAAACCTGCCAGAGGTTCCAAAAGACTCGGGACTCGGGCAAAGCTTTAGCCTGCAGCAGGATAACAGCTGGAAACCAGAGAGCAAAGCCACAGGGGGAAATTTAGATCAAGCATTTTAATTACTTATAATGCCTCAATCCAACTGAGAATAACTGGCAAGCACTAAAATCATGTTTGGAATAAATTTTCATGATATCACACTAAACTTGAGTTTTTTTGTTTTGTTTTGTTTTGTCTTGTCTTGTCTTGTCTTGTTTTGTCTTGTTTTGTTTTGTTTTGTTTTGTTTTGTTTTGTTTTGTTTTGTTTTGTTTTGTTTTGTTTTGTTTTGTTTTAAAGCAGTACCATGTTGTTCTAATAATGTATTGGATTTTAGGGCTGAACACCACCCTTTTTAGATTTGAATGAATGAAAGCAAAGTGCACCAAGAATCCTTTCACTTTGCAAAATGTACAACTTTGTAAGGAAAAAAGTGAGAAAAATATCAAAAGTTCACAGTATTTCTTTTAATGCAAAACCCATATTAAAAATAACAACAAAACAAACTGATGATATAGAAGTGTGTGTGTGTGTGTGTGTGTGTGTGTGTGTGTGTGTGTGTGTGTGTGTGTGTGTGTGTGTGTGTGTGTGTGTGTGTGTGTGTGTGTGTGTGTGTGTGTGTGTGTGTGTGTGTGTGTGTGTTTTAGATCATGGGAGTGTTATTTTTAGTGGGCAATACCTATTAATCATAGCCTGAAAGCAGACTTCAGGCAGCAAGTAAACGTTAATTAGGACCCCCCAATGGCCAGTGTCATTAGCTAATTGAGTTTGTTTATGTGTTTGTAGTGACACAACATAAATGACAATAAGAAAAGGGAGGAGGAGAAAAGAAGAGTGTAAAGTTTGGAGGTAAATAGAGGCTGGAAAGCAGGGGTGGGGGGCATGTCTCATCCAGGGTTGTGTTCTGGTGACATGTCCTTCAGCTGTTTCTATTGGGAGACAGAGGGAGAAAAAAAAAGTGAAGAAGACTGGGATGGAGTCCGCCACCCTCCCTACCCCCACCACCACTCGCAGGAACCCGAGGCCTCAGCCATGTCCGGAAACGTCCTCCACCGGCAGAGCCATGGAAAGAAAGACATAAAGAAGGTATGACAACATGTTTTTCCAGTGTTTCTCCATATCTCATTGCCTAAGTTGAGTTCCGGGCTTTGAATCCACAAGAGATCACGCTGGTGGACACCAAACAGAAACACATGCCTGTATGCACTTATTGCGCACACATATATCTAAACTCAAATGTTCTCTATTTTTTTTCTCTCTTTTTGAATGTTTTACACACCAGCTCTGTAGCGTCCCAAGGGCGTTTAGAGCGATGCTGTGTGAAGCAAGAAGCCAGCCACCATCACTACATGGTCTCAGAAGGCTCGGTGTGGCTGGCTGTGGTTATGCCTGTTGAGTCCTCCTGACCACCAAATGATGAATCACGTTCCAACTCTGTCCAAAATGACACTCTCTCTCACATACACACACACATACACATACACACACACCGGCTCTACCTCACCACACAGCTACTAGCAGCCCAGGCAGTAGAAACAACTGTCCGTCTCCCGCGCCGCGCATGGAGATTAATCTTAACAAGCCAAGTCAGAGCTCTCAACAGCAGTAGAGAGAGCAGGAAAAGTAGAAAATTCACCAGGGAACATAGGGCTGGAGGGAAAAAGACCAGCTCCAGCCCTCTGCTGTCAGGGTCTTTCTTCTTCTCAAGCTGTGATTTGCGCTCTCGGCCAGGTCCGTTCAAGTCCCACAGATAGCACAGTCCATGCCCCACTAGGCTTGTTAGAGCAGCTGAATAAATGCCTACATGGAAGGATTTGGCCTAGAAGCTAGGACAAAAACAACAACAACAAAAAAGCAAATCTAGGCAGACAGGCGACAAAATTAGATTTTGCCTAGTTTTTTTTTTTTTTTTATACGTTTCTTTTTTTTGTGTGTGTGTGTGTGTGTGTGGGGTTGGGTGGGTTCTCTGCAGCTGCTTCTTATAGACAATACAGTGGCAACAAAGACTGCTGTTCACTCCGAGCTGGACATGTTAATCTTTACCCTTTTTATGACCAATGCAGTTGGTTGAAAAAGCAGCTTGACCATGTTAAAAGACATCAAAGATATAGAAACATATTTCTATCCTTAATAATTATACAACCAAAAACTACATGGGGCCTTTCTTCCTCCTGTTTTTTTTTGATTTTGTGACTTTATAATCAAGTGGTGCACAGCTTTAGGCGGAAAGAACATGATTCATTCCACAACATTCTTTATGAATATATTTTTTTTTTGAATAGTTGACACACATGTGTATGGTACTACTCAATACAATTCTGTGTAACCAGTTTACCTTCAGAAGTCACCCTTATTTATAAGAAAGTCCTCCTGATATTTCAAATAAAAACGGGGAACATTTCGGACATATTTTAATTTTTCTTGGTGATCTCTTTCAGCCTTAAATATTCCCCATTTTTATTTAGAGGATTTTTCATTCATTGAGGGCCTCACAATTTTTATACAGTTTTGAGGGAGATTCCTTCCCACATTCATAAATGTCCAGTATTTTACACATAGCAGTTAAAATGACATGACAGCTGTCATGTCATTTTATGTATGGTAAAATGATCCAATTTGAGGCCAAATAAATGCAGACACCCATGCATGTGTACATGCTGTGTTTTTGCAGGCTGTGTTTGTTCAGTTGTGTGTGTCCCATTTTTGACAGAAAGCTGTCTCTCGCAGTGTTCAGCACACTATCTGGTGTTCTGTCTAACTGCTAATAGATCACCAGGGAACCTGCTTAGCCAATCACCTGTGAGCCTACACTTCTGTCTGGAGAATGGCACTCTTCCAGTGGATGGGGTGAGCAGAGGAGAGGAAACAAAGACGAAAACAAAGAAAAACACCTATTAGAGACGTTGATTTGTTGTTACCATGGCACCTTGACATGGTTAAAGAGCACTGGTTTGTGAGCTAATGCACCTCCGCCTCCCCCTTTCGTTAACAATCAATTTTTTCCTCCCCTCCAAGCACACCTTTAAAGTGCCCCGGAGGAGTTCTGAAGTAAATATCTGAAGCATGAGAGATGCTCCACCACCAGGAAGAGGAAGGGTGATGGCTCCAGCTGGATGCAGGGACACAGGGAAGTAGTTCCAAAATTAGCCAGAGCATCTGCTATAGGAACAGGAGAGAGGATGCAGGGAGAAAGAAAGCAAGTGTGGGAGGAGGAGTGACAGTAGACAGGGATGGTGCTGAGAGGGTGGTGACAGCACACGTTTCCTGAGATGCCTCTCTGCGTGTTCACCAGGCTGTGGCAAATTAAATGTCTGATAAATTCATAATTTCATAAATACACACACATTTTACACGCAACAGCTTTTTTTATTTATTTCATTTTCATAACAACGGGAAGCCCACTTTTACTCCTGCACCCAATTTTCCAGCTTGCATTTGACTTGCTCATTGTTAGGTTACCGCACGGCTATATTGGAGTTTAAGCTCCATGACTGGTCAAGTGTCAGTGGGCATATGTGTCCCCGTGTCCCACTTAGTCCCCTGCCGAGAAGCCCAACCTGCTGCTCCGCGAGAGAGAGCAGAGGGCAGATGGGTAAAGTCCGATTATAGAGTTGTCTGACCTCACTCGCAGGCAGCTAACAGCGCTCTGTGCCCTGGGCCAGCACAAAAAAAGAGTGCTTGTTGTTGGTATTAGGGGCTAAACGGCTTAGCAGTTTGCAGACGTACTTTTTAGAGGGTCGAGCACACGTTTTTGACTTGCTGCCAGACTCTGAGACACCAGGGCAATTCAAGGGCTCTGTATGGTCTAACAGGGGGGGGGGGGAGTGAAACAGCGGAGGAACATGGAAAAGGTATTAACCACTGCACTAAACGGCACAGGTGTTCCTGTAATGCTTTGCTGATGCATCCAACAGAGCCTTACTGTTGAATTAAGTTATATATTCTCAATGGGGATTTTTTTTTATGTTTCAGAATCCTTTTAGCGACAAGTTAAGATTTTACCACGCCATGACAACTTTACTTAAAATCTTTTTAATCTCATTTTACCAGAGTTGTCACAGGGACCTATGATAAGAGATCACAAGATATAATCCTCTGATTTCGTATTGGACTTCCCATTTCCTGTCTGGACCTGACGTCGCCGCAGAGACTCCCTCAGAAGGTGGCAAAAATTGGCAGAGCATGTGTCAATACTGACCTCCGCTAAGATAGTTAATCACAGGCAGTAGTGTTTGTTTATTAACCACTGTTGTAAATGAAATTGTCCATGCTGGTCAAACGTGGTGCTTGTGGTGTCTGTTGGTTCTCTGGACTTCGAAACAGCTAAATCTATGTACAAACAGAGGCTAAACACACAAACTGCAAAGTAAACTGCACTCAGATTAGCTTGAAGTACGGCTAACTGATTGTGTCAACTGTGTACACAGCCAAAAATGAAAAGGGTTACAGTAATCCCCTCTAGCCTGTCAATTTCCCTAATCTCCAGCTTTTGTTGTTGCTGGAACACAGAGCAGGGTGTGACAGGGTCACGGGTGAAAGCTAAGAGTCCTGTGTGGACGGTAGAGAGGACAGATGAGGTTTCATGCCTGGAGAAGACCCTGAAACCACTTTTTACTTTGTAAAACCTTTGCAACAACAAAAAAAGAGAAATAAGAACAAAGCAGGATGGATCTTATAGAAACAGAAGCAGGTCTGTTTGGGTCAGTAAGAAGGTCCAGTCTATCTCTGTCATACATCTAATCCAAGTTGATTCAAACCCATCTTTTGAAAAATCGGAACGTCTTTAAATTAGTTTGCAAAGGAATTCTTCCTGTTGAATTTCTGTTGTAAATTTGTTTTAAAAACCGCAATGACGGAACCAATTAAAGAGAAAGCTGAATCTAGGTGAGCAGGTGAACTACTTGTTGGAGTTATCTCCTGAATGTCGATTAACTGGAAAGTTTAAGGCAAACAGAGCCAGAAAACCAAATGGAGAGAATGACGTACACCTGTGAGCCCACACACTTTTGCCCTACACTGGTAGTGAGAAGGTGTGAAGGTCCCTCCCTCCAGCTAAATAGCTGTGGGATTATTGTAGCACAGCAGCCTGAAACACGCTTGTCCAATAGTCCTGCCCACAATCTGGGTAAAAACAACATCCGAGCCAGGGAGCTGCAGAAATCCCCAGGCTTTATGTGAGAGACGACTGGAGGAGATGAGGTTGCACTTGCATGTTTTCTCCTCTATGACCCCGGGGGGGGGGGGGTAGGTTGAGAACAGTGGCTCACATTGTTTTGCGAGTGGTACACTCTGCTCCCCCCGCCACCCTGCCTCCTCTTCACTTGTACCCCACCCAGCTAAAGATCAAGTTAACTCTTGCCTGCGGTCACTCCACTGTGCAGGAACTCTATCCGTCTCCCCTCTATGTTGTCTTGGCCAACTGGCGAGAGGTTAAAGCTTCAGCCTTGTTTCTCATATGATTCATTTCCACACGCCGTTCTCTGAGGAGAAGAAAGTTCGTAGCAGAGACCTGCTGTAGTTCTGAGAAAACAGTAGGAGTACTTTGGGCTTTGCACTAATTTAAGATCTCATCTACAAATGTATTCTTCGAGAACCATTTATTGTATTAATCCGTGCGATGGTACTTGGAGTTTATGTGGCATCACACATTTTCGTTTTCCTTGCATTTTTATTTTTTACTACCAGAACTTTTTGGCAATCTCTTACATTAGAACTAACAACTGTAATATATCTAGTAGGAATTTACGTAATCAAAGAGCACAAAGGAGAACATAACTGGGAAATTGAAGGAAAAGGATATTGAAGGGAAAATACTAATTCACAATTATGTCATGCTTTCTCTGCAGCTTTCATGTAAACATTTCCTACTTTTAGAGACTAAAAGTTCCCTTTTTCCAGTGTTGTTAGTCTTTTAGATTCAATTAAAAACATCAAAACCTTTTTTTTTTACTTACAAACATATGTTTTTATTCTCTTGTTATATTTTTTTATTCTCATCAGGGCCTCTACTCTACTGAGTGAGTATAGAAAGCCTGATATACTGATATTTACTAGGATTGGTTGTTTTTTCGCTTCTTTGATGAATTTCGAAGTTTAAGGGGACTGTTTAAGTTATAACTTTAATAAAATTAAGTAGAAAACAAAACTTACAAAATGTACATAAAGCATGATGCTCCCATCACCATGTTTTACTGGGTATTCATTCAGATGCTCAGTTTTCTTCCCCACACAATATTGTGTATGAAGGCTATCAGGTAAAATGGCGGTGTTTTTACACAAATGTATTATTTCCAACTGCAAGCTAGACCTCTTATGGGTTTCTTTCCATTATGGTTTATACTTTATACTTTTCCATAAAAAGGCATGATTTGTGGACTGTACAATGTATTGTCACATCAGCAGCTTACCCCTCAGATGGCTGCATATTCTCCAGAGTTACCGTGGCTGTTTTAGTTACTTCTTTGATAAATGTCCACCTTGCCAAAACAGTATTTTTGTGCTGTGATTAAATTCCACACAGGTCAACTCTTCTTACCAAGTAAATGGCTTTTGAGGCAGTTGATTTAAGTTTATTTGTTTTTGGGGTATCAAAGTAAAGATAAACACAAAATCATTTTTTTGTGCAAATTGTTGAAAACCATGCAGCTTTTTCTTTACTCTTAACAATATGGGGCTATTTTATTTTGACCTGTCACATAAAGTCACCCCCCAACCAAAAACAAATTGAAGCTTGTATTTATATGTGACAACATGTAAAAAAGTTCAAGGAGCATGAATAGTTTCGTAATGCACTGTATGGCCATGGATGTAGGAGATGAACGTGGGGAAGAGGATCCGTTGTCTTGTTCCCAATGCTTAGGGGCAGAGTGGGGCAGCAGGGCCGGCCGGCAACTCATAAATCACAGCAGAGGATAGAGAGTAACAGCTCAAATTAAGATAAAACCCCCTTAATTATCAGCTAAACAGCCTGGTGTCCCCTCTCTCCCTGGGCTATCTGTCACCCAGCAAGCAGACTCAGTCACTAGGGGACAGGCTTTGCTGCTCTTCTCACATAGGGAGGAGGTTCTCACGCACACACCTTAACCCTCACATCAACTTTACGCCTCTCCTTCTAGTTTTCACACAAACATAAAATAAATCAAAAACCTTACACAATAAAACATGTTGCTGCCAATCACATTAACTTTTGGCACTTTGCATCTGTTAACCGTCACCTCACACACACACACACACACACACAAACACACACACACACACACACACACAAACATACATACACTCTATTTCTCTTTTGTCTTCTGCTTATTCATTGCACTAATTATCATTACCTTAATGACTTCTCAATGGCCCTTAGTCGTCTCTCTCTTCAAAGACCAGCTCTATCTTTCCACCTCCTCCTCTCTCAATTTGCAGCCCAGTGAGATGTCCTGACATTCTCTCATGCTTTCTGCCGTGACACACACACAAAAATACCCAAGAATGATGCAGGGCCGTTCGTCAGCCCCAGTGGTGTAATGTGAGGCATAAAAAGGGTGCAGATGTCTACTTGAAGAAACAGAGTAGATGGAAAAAAGAAAGACCCAAAGATGTACTGTATGTTTTGGTGCTTGTGGTGCCTGAATGTTGAATCTTCCACCAACTCTTCTCTTCCTCTCCATCCCTCCACTCCCACCTTCTTTTTCTCAAAGGCAGCTTATTGATTTCATATTAGGCCTGAGCTACCATCTGGCTGCTTTTCATTCCTCTGTTTTTATAAAGGAAGGAGCGCTCATAGAGAGACAGAGCAACAACAAAAAAAGATTGAAAAAGTCTGGGCAGAAAATTCATTATGTTTTAAATAAAACCCCAGAGTGCGTATATAAGACAAAATTTATCTGCCCGTCAGTATATTTTTGCCGTGTTGTGTTTCATGAATGAAAATATATGTATTGGTAACAAATGAAGGTAAAGAGACGACTGACTCCATCCATTATTTGGAAAGACTTGTCAAAATTTCACGTGGTAAGCTTCTTGCCTTCGCCAATAGCTTAAGCTCTCTCATCTTCTTTTTTTTCCTGACCATCCCTCATCCCCTAGGGTAAAAAAAAAGAAAGGAAAAAAAAACAAAGTAAGAGAGGGAAAGAAAACAGATATGACCCTAGAGAAAAGCCTCAGCACCTGAGAGCCACAAATCTCCACCTCCCTTATCTATCCTTCTTTTGTCCCTCCTCCATCCCTTAGGAGGGAGGTAAGCAAGCAGAACCTCGTGTCAGTTCCTTCCTATCAGCCATTGATTTGTTTCATCAATGTTAGATTGTCTGATGACAAATATTTAACATCCTGTAACAGTATCGATCTGCATACTGTTGGTGAAATAGGAACTGAGGATGTGTTTTCCTCTCGAGAGGTCAGATTTGTATTTGCCCTCTGTCTGCTGTTCAAACTTCAGAAACGTGTGTCATCTCATGCCGTGACTGCGAGCGTGTGTGCTGCAACAGTGATCTGGACCTGATTACACTTGTCAAAGGTTTACTTCCATAATGTGTTGTATTAAGATTTCTTGTGATAAAACCAAACAAGTAATGCATAAATTTGAGGAGGAAGGAGAAAGATACATGTTTTTTTTAAGTTTTTTATGATTTTAAAATGTGAAACTTGTTGGTTGACATTATCAGCATTCTGATTCACTCTAATTTACTTCAAATGTCACCTAATTAAAACATAAAGTCTTTATGTGTTCAATTCAATTTCAGCACAGATCCAGCTGTTCTGTAGACAGGTCAGATAAAAGGTTTCAAAGACAACTTTACATCATCCCAGTAATGCTGTGTGTTTATTATGGTTTGTCTGTTTGTATAATCAGAGATGAAAAAAACACTGTTTCACATGTAAACTAAGAGAAAGATAACTAATCCGAGAATGTTGAATGATTACAATTACATTTTCACACTGTATTTGGGGATGCTGCTGCCATGTGGATCCTGATGCTGAGGAGGCTGACAGCGAGTGTGCCTGTGGGATACTGAGATCCGGGACTTTTCTGTGATTAATGATAGGGGACGCGCCCCACTAATTGTGGTTCCTGACACAGGCACACGTCCCCAGACAAAGCAGGACAGCCCTGGAGCAGGGTGCCATGCTCAATCACCTTCCAGCAGAAAGACTGTGTGATTCTCTGGAGGGGGTTCAGAGCAAAGAGAGGTCACAGGATATCTTGTGATTACAGAAGAGGAGACCTCCAAAGAGACTTGAGCATCCTACCAGCTGAGCAGACTATAGAAATGCTCATGGTCTAAAAACACAGCTAAGATTCAGATTTACTAGGAAGTAACTGCGGCTAACAAAACCTGGAAGGCAGAGAATCCCAGAATGAAGCAGCGGATCCTCTTGGCCTTACTTTATCTGCTCTACTCAATTCTTTTTGGATTTAAAAGAAGTCTGTTTGTGGTCTTTTGTATGAAATACACTCACTGCACCAACATCTGTAACATCATGTTTTACGCAAGAGAAACATAAAAAAATGAACACTTTATCCTGAAACAAATAAAGGGTGACCTAGATCAACATTATGAAGCTATCCCTAATATTAATCTGCAGTATTAAAACTGTATAAAAACCTCAAAATTAACTGTCTTACAATTCTTACGCTTTAAGACCTTCTAATGAGATGCTACAAAATAAAACAATGTGTTTTTTTCAGCTTTTGGCTTCACTCTGCTGATCAGCTGGTTAAATGAAGACTATAAGAAGACAATTTGTGCTACCCATAATTAGACTTTTTAATATTTTGACAATCATGGTTTGGGGACTAAATCAGCGCTAGCCATCCTTTTCATGCAGCTGAACTAAAGCTCCACCTAGAACACAAAAATATAAGGCTTGCTACTTCTGCAGATAGCCTAACTAATTACCCAGCTGGTATCAGCTTGTTGTATATATGGTAGAGATCTGCAAAATGAGAAATGATGTGCTTATAAATCTCTTGGAAATTACTACCAAGCGTAGCAGGTATATTTTTGCTAAGGGTTATAAGTAAAAATCCAACACATACATATTAAAGATCCCTAACCACACCTTCCATAGAGGTAATTTGTTACATCATGTTATAAATCTTTTGGCTTTTCTATTTAGATAAAGTTTTTACTCAAGGTTTTTATACTTTGAGAATCCTTTACCAGCTGAGGTACTTTTTCTGTATAGGAGGTGCAATTCAAAGGAATTTGGATTGCAGTCCAAACAACTCTTATACGACACAGAGTAAAACTTTTACACAAGTCACCCTTGAAGTCTGTAAAAGTGAACTAAATGGTCCCAAATTGCAAATGTATTGTCCTTTCCTTTCACCTGCCGGCGTACTTTGAGAGTAGGGACAGATGGAAGTCATGAATTGGCTGAAGTGAGCGACTCCAGACATTCACCTCTATTAAGAAATCCCTTTATAGAGGGCGGGAGCTGGGCTGTTTTCATATTTTTTTCTATGAGTAAGGAAGTGGCCACAGTGGGCTGGTTCTCTGAATAAAGGTTTTGCTGTTTGACCTAAGCAGAGGAGAAGTCTTGACTAAATTCACATATTGAGTTTGTTTAGATGCATTTTTAAGGTTGCGTGAACTCCTGTGTTTTTCTGTGAAGCCGGGGGTGGAGACTAAACCATACCTCAGCCTGGACTGCTATGATTTCTTAGGTCCGAGTCATTCAGGCCTAGCCCCCCGTTGGTCCCTCTATGCCACCCCCCAACTGCATCCCCTCCAACGCTCCAGGCCCCAAAGCCCCTGTGAGCTTCCCACAAAAAGTTCACAATGCTATTCAAACAATAGGCCAAGGGACAAAGAGCACATTTACACAAATGGAGCTTTCTTTAAAAGCAAAAAGGCACTGTTTGGAAGATTTCCAGCCCTTCCCCCACTCCCCGAAATTTTTTTTAAGAAGAAACAAGGATCCCCCTTTCGCCCCTCCATGTCCAACCTCTCAATGCCCTTGGTTTACAAAAAAAAGTTCATCATTCCAGTGATGGAGACGTGGGAGCCAAATAAACCGAACCCAGCCCAATCCCACCCGCTAGTCTACAAGCACCCCCATTTTAGCCAAACACCCTCTTTACAGGACAAAAGCCCTTTAAAGGCTGAGTGTATGTGAGGGCTCTGGTGGATACCATAGTGGCTTAAAGACCGTGAGGGCCTCTAAAAGACACTTCTTTTACTCCTGGTCTCCTTCTCATCCTCTCTTTTTTTTCACTCTATCTTCATCCTCCTCTCACTCAGTTTTTCTCTCAGGCGGTGAAAGGTTCAGGAAGGGGTAAAACGAGTTTTGGTATGGAGCAGGACCCAAAAGGGGTGAGGGTGATGAGGGTGTTCTTGTATCAACATTGTGGTATTTTCCCAAGAATGCATATCGCCTCAATATAAATAGGAGTTGTATTTATAGGAGTAAATAGAAAGCTGCGTGAGTGGGAAGTGTTTGGCTGAGCTTTCTGGCCACAGCCCCCATGGCTCCATGGACAGTCTTCATGGCTAGTAAAATTGTTATTCTTTAGATGGATGTTGGCTGGGAAACACGCAAGTTCTCAGGCGACCACACAGTATTCACCCTCCCAATATGGCTGCCCTGCAGAGGTGTCCATTGATAGAGGAGGTCCAACATCATACATCTTGACTTGAGCCAGCATCCCAAGGCTACTGTCGGTGTACTTTAAAAGAACACCAAGTATGTTTGGGAACGAATGACAAAAATTCTGGTTTGCATGACACAAGCTTAAAAAGCTAAATTGTCAATGCAGCTTCTACACATTGTAATGACATTCCAGTCATATACGCAAACTGGTGAGTCAAAGTTTCACATCAAGAGCTCAACCAAACCAGACCGGCTGGTAAAGCACAGCAAGAGGAGTTCCCTAAAACATACTTAGGTTAACTCAACATTAAGCAGCATACATGAAAAAACATAAAGCAGAAAGACAACAACATTCTTCTTAAAGCTTCTGTATTTTCTATATTATCCATCAACCACACCTCAAACACATACAGTCAAATCTACTCAGTTAATTCTTTAAAGCACTTTTGCAATAAACCAGCCAAACTAGTGTTATCAGTTGCCGTAACAACTGCATTTTCTTTTTGGTAAAGTACAGTCTTGTAACAACAATGGCATTCAATTTAACAATTTAAATCTAATGTTGGAACAATGTGTTCTTGAATCCCAGAAATGCACAAAACGAACCAATACCCAGCATTCAAAAGGATGTCATAAATGGGAAAATGTCATTTTCCAACCGCTAGCTGCCTTGTAATTAATTTAGATTCTATGTAATGGACCAAGACAGGAAAGATTATATATATATATATATATATATATATATATATATATATATATATATATATATATATATATATATATATATATATATATATATATAT
>JAVLVB010000140.1:783807-810828 GCA_032876305.1 Orestias chungarensis | reverse complement strand
TTACTTGTAAAAATGTTACAAGTATACATATATATATATAAAAAAATTGAAAGTAACTCTAAAAACAACCTCACAGGCTTTGATTCAGAGACTCTTACATTCATCGTATGAAAATAGAAACAGTGTTCCACACCAGCAAACCTACCAAGACACAGCCATGTGTGGCAATCGATTATATAATGACGCCCAATAACAAAATACCCAAACAAAATCTAATAATGTTTCATTCCAAATGTTATTATGATAATTACTAATCTGTCAAAAATGTAAGAGTCTTTGAGTCAGTACCCTAAAAATCTCCTTGTCCTTCCATTATTGTCTTGTAACGTGATAAACTGTAGAGAAAACTCAGGAATACCCTTACTTTAGCAAGTATAAACTCTCTAAGCAGTATCAATAATTCAGCTAAAATTGTCTGCTTTATTTGCACTAATAATCAGCATTTATGCCTCTAACGATTTTTCACTTTCCACCTAATCCCCCTTCCTGAAACAGACACTCCCAAGTGACATGCCAGTCTGCGGTATAACCAGTCTCTGCTGTTTGCTAAAGCTGCATTCTCCTGTGCATCATGCTCACAACACGCCGTGCAATCCAACACAGCAAGGAACTGCGTAGAGCAGCAAGCATAAACACACCTGAATAACAGGGTGCTGTGTGTGTGCGTGCTCACATGTGTTCTTGTTTAGCTACTCTATATAGGACTTTCTCTGAAATATTCACTACCCTTTTGAAGACTGATGGTCCTTATGTGGGCCAAAACCAGGTCCCAATGTGTTGGACCTCCTATTTTAGGGTTAAGGGTTGGGTTTAGACGTTTGGTGTGAACTTAACTTTTGTTAAGGCTAGGGCTAGGAATGTATTGGTAATGGGTAGGGTTAGTGTAAATGTTTAGGTTAGGCACAGATGTAGTTACTAAAATGAATGGAAGTCCTAATATGGGGGGAAAACCAAACATGTGCATGTATCCTAGAGAGCGCTGATGCAGGGCTGAGATCCACAGCACGGTTAGGTTGCATTGACGTCTCCACCTCACCGCTGGCACACTGGGGAGTTATTGATTACCATTAAGCATCCATGCAGATGGCCAATAAAGAGCATGTGAGCCAAAGAGGGTCCGGGGAGCAAAAAGAGTGGAAGCGTGTGTGTTTAGAGTGCATTAGAAGGCAGAAGAAGCCAGGCGAGGTTTCAGGCCATGAAAAAAGAAAATTAAATGGCAAAATAGTACCTTTTTGGGTTTATTGTTACATTTTTCTTTCAGCTTTTTAAGCAGAACTAGTAATTGCACATAAATGTAAACTGATCTGGTTGTTTTGGTAGAATTCTCCTCCAAGCAATACTCTAGTATTTTTTAGCTACTCCTCCAGGCTTTAAAATTACACAAGTTCCTACAAGCTTTTCGGGTTTCGTGCATTGGTCTACAAATTTCCTGTCACATTTTATCATTTGAAATCTAACATAGATTGGGATGATCCTCAAGCTATGTTCAGTACTTTTTGCACTATTAAAGACACCTCTAAGCGTTTAATTGTATTTTTTAAAGTCAGATTCCGGAAAGTTCTCTTCAGCAGTAGCTTGGTTACCTGTATTAGACAGAGTTCATGTGTTTGTTGAAAAGCAGTGTGAGGGTAATAGAGAGTCAGCTGGGTGTTTATGTTTTGGCTACTATTAGCTCTTACATTAATCCTTCCCTGAAGCATCTTCTCATTTAATTTTAACATTCCTGCTTAACAAGTACATCTACAATTCGATGAATGTATTGTATTAGGAATGAAAAACATTTCTGACATTTGGTCACAAGCATAAATACAAATCAATTGTGACCTCATGAGAAGAGAATCTGTTCTTGGAAAGGTCTTACTAGAGTCCAAAACTAAATCTGGGGTCACCTAAAAAAGGACATCTAATCAGATTCAGGGAGAACTGGAGAGTTTTAGCAAGGTAAATGGGTAAATATTATCAAGGCAAGATGTGAACCACAGACAGACTGTGCTTCAGCATATAAGTGGTAAAAGGAAGTGTAGAGAAGGTTTTGAAATAATTGATCATGTTTCCTTTTCTGTTTACCACAAAAAAAAAAATAATTTTAATCCGGGTGTATTGCTTGAAAAGAAACTGGATCTTTACAATAAGTTACCACAAAGAAAAGCCACACTGTCTTAAGTACATTGTCGCAAAACTTTCACTTGAAGTTAGAAAATGGAAGCAAGATGGTAAGAAATAATAAAACGTAGGTATGAAATGGGGGTACAAGCTGGCAAATGAATGAACTGAACAGAAGCCTTTTTAAAACACTTAACAGAGGAGAGAGAAATGACACCTTTAACATCATATTTATTGTTATTTAGTTACTCAATAAAACATATACAGATATATACAGTATGCAGGAAAACAGACGACTGCACTTTACATATTATTAAAAAAAGGAAAACAATAACAAAAAAACCTGTTTGTAAATTGCCGTCACAGTCCTCCATCTATTGTTCAAGAAATTCAAATTCAACAGAAGCTTTATTTAAAGGTTACAAGATTGCCTAACACACAGCAAAATGTTCTCTTATTATACATGTGCAATACCAATAATCCTTTTTTTTATTTTTCATTTCCCTTATCAAACAAACCCCTTGACCTCCTTTGTTGTTTTTAGTTCCCATTGGCTGAATTGTATACAAGTGGTTTAGCTCACAGCGTAGACGAGAGAAAAATACTTTTTCAGCAACTCAACTAAAGGTAATATGAGTTCAATGACTGAGAGCAGCAAATGATAACAGTTCAAAAATGCTTTGACAAAAAAAGAGAATCTGAGTTCACCCAAAAACAACAACAACAAAAAATGCTGAGGTACATTCATGCAGTATTGGCCTTCTTCTAGCCTTTCTCTGGGTTCGAGTTTAGTTTTGCCTAATGAACTGGCGGGCTTTATGATAAATGTAGCCCTCCATTGATAAAACAGGTTCCTACCCAGAGGCATAACCATAACTGAGGTAAAAGCAGATGGGCTGCAAAAAGCAATGAAGTCAAGGTCACATCACCAATACTTGAACACGCGTATACAATCAAAGCCAATGACAACTGACATCCGTTCCTGTTTCTCCTGCTTTCATCTTCTCAACCTTTAACATGTCTTTGTTTCTCTTTAACAATAAAATCAAAAGGGAAAGAAAAAAAATGGATTTGAGGTTTTTTCCAGACATGGGAATCGGCAAGTCGGCCCCACGTTTTATTGTCCAGCAGAATATTAACTAGTGACTGCGTGTGTGTCAAAAAGAAAACAACAAAAAATACATGGCATTTGTTTTTGTGTATGACTATTAGTGTAACGTTCGTATTTTTGCATTTATGACCACAAATGTCTCGCTCTCAAAATGGGCAAGAGCCGAACAAAGCTGTCCCGTTGACATATTGTGATCATCATCGTTTCCCTTTTCTTTTCTTTTTTTTCTCTGAGGTTGTCCTTCAGTTTTTTAAATGTTTTTATCCTGCCTACCATAAGTCTGTTTTTGGGGGTTTTTTTTTGCTCAAGTCAGAGCTGCCACAAACGTCCCAAATCGGTTTGAGATGTCAGAGTGGATGGAGCGCCAAGAGGAGACGGACCCCCCTCGGCCCTTGCTGTCCCCCACCTCATCTGTGCAGTGGACGGACAGGCACTGCAGGTGGTTTCCACCGCTGCTCCCTCCTCCTCCTCCTCCTCCTCCTCCTCCTCCTCCTCCGCCGACTCCCGGGGCTGAAGCTCCGGTCTTACTCTGGGACAGCTCAGATTCTGCACAGAAGCACAGGGAGGAGAGGGTTAATCAAGGCTTCAACAATTTCAAGCAGCTGGCAATCTCCAATACAGATGAACCCTTTAAAACATACACATTTAATGAAACCAGTGTCAGTTTCACATCCCACTCTAAGTCTGCACTGTGAAATTAATTCAACACCCTTTCACCACCCCCTTTTCATCAATAAGACCAAAAGTGGAGCCTGTAAGCAAAGCTTCCTCTTCTCACAGTCCACCTCCTCACTGCCTGATAAAAATATGTGAAAACTCAGGCGACGAAATTAAAAACATGCATTTCTGGGAAACTCTTGGATGGCCTCATATCACTGGGTCAAAGGGCATTGAGGAGAGTGACATTTTTATCCCTTCTTGCACCAATGTATGGGCATAATGACCGTGACAGAGTATCGACTCCGTGTCAGCAAGTCCAAAGTCTCCTATTAAACGTTTGAGGAAAAATCCATATATAGGTTGATTAAACATTATGTGGAAAAAACCTGAGGTGCACCAAGACATTTTACCCTTGAGTGGCCATGATTTGTGATCAGCTGGTAAGGAAAAGTCTGATCAGAGAAGACACCATTCCGAAGCACTAACAGGTCACAACCCGTGTAATTTGTTTTCGGGGGCGGTGGAGTAAGTTACTTACTTTCAGCTGCAACAAGCTGTTTAACAATAAAGTTGGAAGCACAAAAGATGCATGAAGCAATTTAAAAGGAAGCCAAATTTTCCAAAGTGGCATGGGGGATGTTTATTCAGACTGCTATGATGACATTGGGAGCTAGACTTCAGCAAATGCAGGGAAGTTAAACTTATGACAATAAAGCAGCTAATTCTTAGCCTTTAAAAAAAAACAAAAATCCAGTTTTAAAGTGATACCAAACATTTAAATTAGAGGATGTAGGTTATAATCTAAAAACACAAAATCTTTGTTAAAGTGCGCTCAGACAGTTCTTAAGGGAGTAGTAACAGAAGGTAAGATTTACAAGTAACAAAAAATACCCATGTTAGCAAAGATAGATGCAATAATGTGCCTGTTTTATCTGTGGCAATATGAGATGATAACAGCAGTTTAAAAGATCAGCTAATTAATTACCTAGGTCTTTGCTTTAAAATTAAGGAAAGATCTTTTTGAGAGGTGAACTTGTGAACTATCTCTTTTTTAAACACACACAATACAACAAAAATAAATAATATAAAAAATTTAAAAAAGAACATACAGTAGGTAGTGGTAGGGTAGGGCAATGTGTTGTATCCCACTAATGCAGCATCTATTGCTTTTGGGTTTTGCCTCCAAGCAAGCCCAAAGCACTGAGAAATCTGCGTGTGAAGACATTGGTGATTGTTGGTTTACATCAGTCCGATTAATCTTCCATCTCCTCACCACACAAAACGCACCACCTGCCTGGCTCCGTGTGGATGGTTGAAACAAACCAGATCAGCTGTGTGAAGACACAAAGCTTTGAGGTTTAGGGACAAGTTGGTGTGTGAGTGCAGAAGCAGATGGAAAACAGCTCTGACAAGCTGAGTTACATGTGTCAAAGATGGTGGGGGGGTCTGTGATGAATGAGAGTTTGGGCACAGAAAGGCTCAAGATCACAACACTCCAGTCAGGTTGATGCTCACCTTAGGGAAGTGGGAACCATTGCAGAATGCCTTTGCGTCTGTATCATCAGTAAGCCTACTTCTCCTATTCGGCTAATCTCTTTTTCTTTCCCACTTATGTCCTTTCTTTCGTAGAGCTTGTGGCACTGGTTATACAATTCGATTTAAGAGAGACAGGGAGAAAAACAAAGAGTGGCGAGACCAAAATACCGGGCAACCAGGAGAGGCAGACAGGCAGGCATGCCCCCCAGTCAGTCTGGGCTGCGACCACTGGAATGGAAAAGTGGGTGGATTTGGTGAAAGGTCAGGCAGCCAAGCCTCCTGTTGTTCTTGTTGTTTCATCTGCTCCTATCACCTCTGCTCTATGTAAGATTTATCTCCATCTTCTAACCTCAATCCAGGGTTAGAGGCATGTATGGCAAGAGTGAGGGAGGGGGAGGGGGGGTTGCTGCTGATTCGGCGAGCAACCAGAGAGGGATGAGGATTTTAGAATGGTGTTGGTGGTGGCTGTGACAAGATCTCACATTTGCCAGAGGGTACAGTCATACACCTCAGCACGGCTGATACCACACACTCCACCCCCTGCCAGTTCCACCCCCACATCCCCTCACACTCCCTCTTCCCAGCTCTGTGCCCTCCAGCACCCGCCAGCAGCTCATGCTAGCTGGGCACAGCGGGGTCCGCACCGGCCTGAATAGGCAGCGAAGCGTTCCCCTGGCTCACTGCTGACACACAGCAAACTGACAACACACACAGCCAGAGACACAGAGCACACCAACCGACCGACCACTGCCACACTCACACCAGCCTTCAGCTGCTGCTTCACATGCACACACACACACACAAGCCTGAAAGCAAGTATACGCATAGAGCAACACACACAAAAAGCCACAGCTAGACACATTACTCAGCTTCAAAGCAAGGACAGCGGTGGAAAATGCACAGACGAAAAACTACATGGTGGAAAATATCAAATATGACCACTATCTTTTTTGATCTCACACACATATTTATCATTGGATTACTCCCAGTAATCCTGTTTAAGGCGTCAACCGTAAATTAACCTTAAAGAAAGATAGTATCCCTGTGTTAACACAACGACATAAAATTAGGTTAAACATAATATTATTTTTTATTACTGGTAAAACAATGCATTATATTATTTATTTTTTAACTATGCATTGATTTATTTTTATTTTTGACAAAAAGAGAACAAATAACAGAGTAACAAACTATTCGCTGGCATGTTAGTTTAAAAGGCTGAAATCGGTTCTTGGCAAAATGCCACATGTTCTTTCAGCCAGCTGACAGGAACAGCAGAAGGTCGGGGGGGAGCAAATTTAAAACTTACTTTTATTTGTTTTTTAGATTTTTTAAGGCTGTTTCTTAACACTAATAAAAGAATAATCCGTTTTTGGGATTAGAGGGTGCTCCTTACAAAAGCAAAGCTTTCACCAATTATGTGATTGGCTGATTTTAATAATTGTATCATAATATCAAATATAAAACAGAATGATTGCTTTTTAACTGCATTTAATTAAGAATTGTTTGGAAGCTGCGTTTATATTGGATTTGTTGTTATTTGTTAGTGTTTTAAAAAAATTATATATCTTAAAAGCTGATAATTAAAGGGTCTGTACTGTAGTGGGTTTCAATTGGTGTAATTTTTACAGAAATACAAAACTATAAAAAAAAAAAAAGGAAGACCAACACGGCACATTTAAATTATACATTATCCATGCAAGTAGATTTGTTCGAAGGTGGAGACGACAGTGTGAAATCTAAAAATCACACAAGTCTAAATCCCAAATCACCATGACATTTTACAACCAGGGATTTTCCTCAATAAAATCTATCTGGCTACGCTTGTTCATTGACAGAATTCATATCCACGGTAATATCTCAATAATAGCCCATTCATCTGAAGGAAGCGAGTGCTTAGCTCTAACCAGCATGAGAGAAAATGCCTGGTACAAAAAAAAGGGGCAACGGTAACAGTGCAGGCAGCTGCGCTCAGCCACAAATACACCTTAATATCCTTAACCATTTTACAGCCACAAAGGATTACCAAAGACACGTGTTAAATAAATACCGAATTCAATGTGATGTATTTATACGGCCATATCTCTCACCCCATGTGCAGTATATTTTTATTTGGTGCCTGGTGATGACGCTCATACACACACACACACGGCAGCAGCAGCAGGGTTGTGAAGCCGTTTTCACAGACACAGCCAGAAACGATTTACAGAGATGAGTGGAGCTTGAATGCCATGAAGGCAGGGAGCACAGCTCCGGTTGTCTGGATGACACCAATGTGTCTGGGAGCTGACGGCCTGACACGGGTTTACATGTCAAATCGCAGCACAGGAAGGTAAACAAAGGCTGCTCAGGGACCGTTTTCCTGCACAAGCTCCACAATAACTTTTACGGAGCGTAATTAATTATTCAAATGAATCCTAAAAAGCAGAAGCACACTTAAAAGGCATTTCAATAATGTTTGTGGCAAAGAAATCCAGAGGGCTTAAAATGTCGGAAAATGTATGGCTATAAAATTATGAGTTCAAAGTCGTTAACATTTTCTGGCGTTTAATTTTGCTTTTTTTTTTTTATGAGATCCGGTAAAAATGACTGGAGGATAACGATATGTGTAACACAAATGAAACTTAGAATAAAGCCGGCCAGCTGCAATTAGTGAGTCTGTAAAGCTGCAGACTACAGGCTAGTTAGCAGAGCAGATAGCCTGATAAATTAGTTAATGTCACTTTGTTACAGCCTGTTAAACTACAGATTTTCATTAACTTTTCTTTGTTCTATTGATTAACGCAACAAAATAAATAAAATTTTAAGACCGTATTTATTTATTTGTTATTTAAAAAGGGGGGCAATGCATATGAATCAGCATGGCAATTTTGGTCTATTTAGGTCTGAAGTTTTTCTCTGGAGTGTCAGTAGGAGGGTATGGAAAAAATTAAAACATTAAGTCACATGATTGTAAAATTAAAATGTTCTACCCCAAGTGTACGCTGAGCTCTGAGAGAAAGCTGGGAAATGCTGGAAGTAAAAAAAAAAAAAAAAAAACACACAATAAAAGAAGCTAAATTAAAATAGGGGCCGAAGTAAATAAAGACTCTGTCGGAGGGTTTTGAGTTTTTCCGTCACAGTGATTTCCCAGGCCCTGAAGTCCCATACGGCAAACAGGCCCGCGTCCTCTTTCTATCAAGATCCCAACACTTCCATGACGACACTTCACCTTTACCCCCTTGCTCCAGAGGGCGCGACCCCGTCCCCTCCGAACACAAACCAGACCAATCAGATTGTGCTGCTCCCTGACAAAAACACCCCAAAGGCCTTCACTCCTATGACAGTGTGTGGCATCAGGTCAGATTCCTTTCGCATAACAACTAGCGCTCCAGTTCAGTGTGAGGACTCAGCACAAAACGGTTCAAATCCATGCCGGGAAAAAAAAAGGAAAAAAAAGTCTGATCCTAGAGAAAGAGAATGAGGAAAAGTCTGTTTAACCTGCACCAGGAAGTAACTTATGGAAACTTTCTTGCCTGGAATATATGTTATTTATCGTGGCCTACTCTGGAAATATCCAGTTATTGCTACAAAATATCTAACAGACATTAACAAAACTAGTAAAACCCTTCACTTGCAGGTATGGTAAAGGGAGCTATTGAAGTAAACACGGCCTGACAGAGGTATTGTCCCGGTTATCCATGCCCTGAGGTAGATGGGGAGGGGGGCATGCAGGGCTCCCCACAACCCCCTTAACTCCACCCAAGTCCCATAGCATGACCTTTCCCTCAGAGCAGGGAGGATATCTGGAGGGAGCAACGAGGGAGGGTGGACATTTTTCAGGCAAGGGCACAGGGGTTATTTTGGTTTGAATTTCCCCTCTGTTCTCCGCACTGCAACATGAAGAAGAAGGAAAAAAAAAAAGAAACGAAAAAGGAGAAAAAAAAAGGAAAAACTTGCCTGGGCAGGCGCTGCCCCCAGTATTTGTTACCTTCTTTCCAGCAACACTCTCATAACCATCTCCTAACACTCATGCAAACACACCTCCCCCTCCAGCCACAAGAAGTGCTTAGGAACCAGACACAAATCAGAACATGGGAAGTGATTTAGTGCCTTCTTCATAACTCACAGTGATGTCCAGGACCTGTCCAGCATGTCATCCAAACCAGTGACATATTGATCTAGTTTGCCGTCTCTATTTGGTTTCTACACACTGCTGCATAGTGATGTTTTTTTTTTATTTGTTTTGTTTAGTTTTTACTCTTTGCTGGAAAAAAATCAACACAAAAAATTGTGTAATTTGAAAATCTAAGATGTTTAAATTGAACAATTGGTGTACAAAATTATGCCAGTATTATTGGAAGGAATAGGAACCAATAAAACTCTCCTAGAATTGATGTCAATTCCATCTATTTCATGTCAGGACTAAAACAAACATCAAAAAAGTCTAAAATTGGGAGCAGTTTTCAAGCGGCTATCGCACTGATTATACGTATAAAGTTTAAAAGTACAACAAATTGATATTAGGTAGTTTAAAAGTTGCTTTAACTGTTAGGTGGAGCCTGTTCACAAATTGTCAACCACATTTTTAAAACAGTAAACATAACAAGACGGATTTTTTGGTTTCCAAACCATGACTGTCTAGGTGTTCTTATTAAGCACTTTTGTTTCCTTTTTGCAAGACCAGAAAAAGTTAAGCTGCCTAGATGAGCCATCTAACTTGCATCTGGCCGCGCGCAGCAACAGATGGGGGAGGGGTAGCGCTGCCTTACCCAATGCTTTGGAAAAACTGTGATTATCTAAGCAATTCCTTTTATGCTTCTCATTAAAATAAGTTTAAACCCTTAGAGAAAATATAATAAACCATTACTTGTTTTCAGGAAAACGTATTTAAAACGTGTAAGGACCATGTTTTAAATTCATGACTTTAAATATAGAAAGATTATTAAAGTGTGTTTGTGGTTTAATTTGTAACTAAAACTTGACAAAAACTTAAAAATATATACATATATATCGATAGAAACATTTTGTGTTTTGACTTTTCTGTTCTTCCATAAGCACCACCGGCAGATGTTGCCCACTGACTCGTCTCTGAGGGAAAAAGCACGTCCTCTGAAAAGCAGCTGCCTTCGTCCGTTCTTTCTTCATTTTTTTGCTACCTCTCATACCTCCTCTCGTGCTCCATCAGTCTCTACTTTTGTCTCCCAGGAGAAACAGCCCCGGTGTCATAACTCATTTGTCAATTCCTCAATACAAATTAAACGGCGCCTGACGACTACCTGTACGCCAAATAACATAACCGCTACTGGCAGTGTGACAACATCCACGCCTATAAAAACTGCCAATGCACACACACTCGGATGAACAATGTTTAAAACCTGAACTGTTTAGTTCCCAACTATAATCCTACATAATGCATCTTTAAGGAGCCCAAAGCCCACTATTCACAGTCTATGGGAAAGTGCTATGTAGACGTTAGACAACCTCTAAGGTGTTGATCCAAGACCCTTTTGCATTTCCAGCTGCATCCTAGGAGAAAATTTACCACATGCTGAGACAAGTTTCATTTTATCCCTAAACGCTTCTCCTGGTAAGAAAAATTAAACAGAAAGAGGTTTTACTTTAAATTATTACAAAAAATGTAGAAAAGATTTTAATCCTTTGTTCACCCCCATCCTCATTTGCATCCTTATTTTTTTGACTCTCTAATGCTTAGTTTTTCTTATTAAAACAAATGAAGGTCGTAAGTCAGTCGTGTTGTTCATCTTTTTTTTTTTTTTTTCCAAAGTTGAGTAAATACGCTTAGATATTTCCAGCGCGTTGGAATTAAACGTGCCTGTTTTCATGCAGACACCTGAGGTCGAAGGCAGTACTTGTGAGCCTGACACTGAGTCTAAATAAATCAAACTTCTATGCCTGCAGATGACGAAGCCTCACTGTCAAGCTGTGGTGCCAACAATCCAGCCTTTTGTTACACGCTGTGCACGCCAACCCTAAAACTAAAAAATCAACACAGAAGAGCAAATTTATGGATTCACCATATTTCATTTTACTAAAATAATTTTTCTTCAATTGGTCATTTATATAAATCTGACAAAAATCTTTTTTAGCTTTTGTTTTTTTGGGGTTTTTTATTCATAGAATTTGGAATAGTTTTATTTAACGATTTAGTAACAAGGCGTTTTTTTTCCTGGCTGATATCGTTTTCCAATATTGTTTCGTGTCTTGCTGCCGAATCTGATTACGATTACATTTATTTATTTATTTGCTTTCTTCATTAAAACATTTTCTATAACAATTTAAAAGGTGGAGGTGAGCTGTGATATCCTTTACAGAGATAGTGGTTTGGAATCCAATAGAATTACAGGAATTACAAGATTATTCCCAAACATGCAAAAATCATATGCTTTAACAACTTCAGCTAACTGTTTGCTTGTTTTAAAGAAATAAAATAAGGGACTTTTTTTAGCTTTGATGCATTTAATGAATTGTGAAAATAAGGCTGATTTTCCACCTGCTGATCACTTATCAGATCAAATGTACCAAAAGCTTTAGGAGTGGAGCCTTTGACATCAGCTGATTCTGTTTTGTTGTTTTTCCCTTTTGATTTTGTTGTTTGTTTTTAAACCAGAGTTTTTAATAAATTTACTTTTTTTTAAATACGCAAATAAACTCACCCCTTTGTTAATTTCCCCCGATTACTGCCGTAGAGAGAAGACCAGGACAATGAGTGTTGTTGCAGACGTCGATATAAAAACACCATGTAATGACAGGTAAAGTACATAAACTGCCCTGAGCTGTTTTTAGAACATTCCGGCACGTGCCAATCGCTTTCTTCTTTCTTGGAAAAATAAAAAAAAGGGAAGCAGAAATTACTGGTGTTGCTTGTGGGACCTTTTGTCATGCTAAAAATGTCAAAGTAAGGGAAGTCTCACAAGATTTCTTTTTTCACAGCGGAATATCTATAAACCCTCTGCTTCTGTTGCAATTCAGTGCTTTCTAGTAAGCCTGATAAGATGCAAGTTCCCCCAATTTCAAAGCTGTCAAGAGTCAGAGCGTCGAAGATTTGATTATTATAAAAGCTTGTTTGACTGATCGGTTGGCGACGCAAAAGTAAAACTGTTCTACAAGGTCAACGCTGAAATGTTTCTAACTGAGAGGATGAAAAATGTTTTACACATATGTGACAAAAAACAAACAAAAAAAAAAAGTGAAAAGCAAAAAGAAAAATAACTGAATCACTTCCTACGCCTGCTGGTTGTCTGTTATCAAGACTCTGCATGAGTTTCCAAATGAACGGTCAGCTATTGGCTAAGATATGTACACGCAAAGAAAAGACGAAGGGTGTAAAAAAATAAAAAAAAACTTTTTGAAAAGAGAGGATTATAAACCGGGAGTAAAGAACATGTAGTGGACAATAACCTGAAGTCACTCAGATGTTGAAGCATGCCAGTTTCTGAGGCAGCTTACGTAAAAAACCCAGAGAGGCACAATGTCACAATGACACAAGGCTAGAGGGGAACATCACTGTTTGAACGGCTGCAGAGGGAGCGCTGAGAGGGACGCACGCGCCGGGAAGAAGAGTTCCTGAAAGCCCAGCGCAAGTTTTATCAGCTATCTGTCGACACATTTACACTTTCACAGGAAGTTATTGAATATCTCCACTTTGTCTTTTTGTTTGGTTCCCCAAGCGAGCTGCTCTCTTAAACACCACCGGCCGACCATAGCGCTAAAATAAGCAAAATTATCGAATGTTCCGTGACTTTCTCTCATTTATTTTTTTTTTTTTTTTCAGAGAAGCCGTGACAAAACTTGACCCTACAGGAAGCGAGCTGACCCCTCACACGCTTTAATACTCCACAATCAGCTCATCTGTGTCCACTATATTCAGAGACTCGACACTATGATGGTAAATGAAAAACGTTGGGGGGTTTTTAAGTGTAAAAACTCATACAAATGTTTCAGTGACAATTTTTGTGAAATAAGCCAAAAAAAGTCACATTTTTAAATATACTTAGCTTTTTTAACAAATAATAGTTACATTTGTACATATAAAGCATTTTTTATAAAGGAAAAAAAAACACTGAGAACACAGCTGAACCAAAAAGAAAATGTAAAAGATGTATTTAGATAATATATTGTATTAGAAGATAATTAAGAAGTTTACTTAGCTTCCTCTAAAGTGGCCAGAAAAGTTAATTTTTATAAATTTATTTCTTCCTCCTTAAAATAATGTCTCTATCTGATCAAGCCATATTTCACTGAAACCTAATTGACTAAAGTACTGCTATGATTTATTTGAAATTGATGTCTGTGGCTCCTATTTATTTTTTTTGCCTGTGGCAGATATTTTGTTTACAAGATTGATGGCTTAAAACAAGACTGAGTGGTCAAAATGGATCCTTTTTAGTGTGTGTTTGTGTGTGGTAAACATAGAAAAAGCCAGCGGGATGTTTGATTTTTAAAGCTTACACTGTGCACTGTGACTTAAATTATTATTTAATTTTGCTCCCATTGTGGAGCCCATACACATCAGATTCAGTCTCCAAAACTCCACTACCCTCCAAAAAAAATAAATATATACACCTCCATCCTTTTTCTTTCTTTTTTCCATCTTTGCTGTCTGAGGCACTCAAATGAGAAACTGTCAGGAGCTGTGATTTGTGCTAACTAGCTATCGATCGCTCCAGAGCTGCATGCCTTGTGTAGGGAGGGTTGAGGAGGGTAGAGCCGAGGAGAAGAGGGGAAAAACTCCAATGCTGTTAAATACTTTATGATTTTTGAACATTTATAATATTAAACGGGTTAGGTAAACAAAACAACCATACTTTTTATTTTGGGGCAATTTTCCTTTCACAAAGGTTTTTAATTAATATTGAAATTATTTATTTACATTTGTCATTCTTAATGCAACCCAGTCTAACAGTAGTTTTAGCAATTCTCAATTAAGGCATGCAAAGACAAAGAATATCACCGCTCTCCATGCTATGACACATGCGCTCCATCTGTGTAATGGCATTGTTGCTCATAACCCGACACCCTCTCCTCTGTGTCACACAAACGATGCGTCTGGACACAGAGGGTCCACGCCATGCGCGCGCCCCCGTTGCGCTCTGCAACCGCACAGATCAGAACAAAGAGACGCTACAGAGGCGAGTAAGCGCTATGCATCTGAATAATTAAATATCAACACTATTTTAGATTAAATCTTAAAAATATAAAAAAGTAAGCCTGATAAATTATGAAGTTATAAAAAAAGAGGAAAGATTTTGAAAACTAGTTCACATAAAACAAGTCATTAAAATTAAGAAATACATTTGTGTTTTAAAAAAAATATATATATTTATTATTGTTTCTATAACATAAGGAGGAAAAAAATCACATATTAACAAAATAATCCAAAAAGGTTACTGGATTTAGATTTTAAAATATTGCTCTACAAAGAAATTACAATTACAAACCTCCCTTTACCGTTTACATTTTTTTCTTCCGGGTAAAAAAACGAAATATTTTCTATATTTTTAGAGGATCTTTAAAGTAAAAAAATACTTATATCTCAAGTGTGTTACAAAAAAAAACTAAAAAAAACAATCACAATCTAAGCAAACAAAAAATGTATTTATTGAGCGGATTCTTTTAACATGTCTTATCTATTTAGAATTAGTTAATAAATACAAAAAGTGAATGGCTGTATTTTTTTAAGTAGGATAAGTAATCCCAAAAATCCTTTATAAAAATCTATCCACTCTGGCCGTTATTGTCCCATGATAATGACAAAAACAAACATGTAACAAGGCGAGGGAACCCCCCATTGCGCAAACGCATATCCTCAGAAAGCTATTAATCTTCTCAATGTAGTTGTTCACCCTGAAAACCGAGATAAAGAACCACAGGAAATGTTTACTTTTCTTCAGCTTCTGTTCGTGAGGAGCCTTTAGGCTACAATTAAAAGTAGAGACCCTAAGCAACGCACTGTTTAAGATGAGATGTTTTAATTTTAAATTTAAAAACAGATTTTTTTCTATATAATTATCTAAAGTCATAACATGTTTTTTCCCCTCATCTGGAATTTTTTTAGATGACAATGGAACAGCGAGGGATGTATGCTGTTCACATTTTAAAAAATTGTTTCAATATTGGCAGCTTCTCCAGGAAAGTACAGGTATTAGGTTGCTAGACATTAAAGGAAAATGGGAGGAATTATTTACCTTCTTTACTGTTGTTTTGGCTTTTATTTTTTTCCCAGGGTCCCAAGGCCTTGTCATCCTCTGACCCATCCATCATGGCCTTGTCACTGGGCACGTACCAGGTGGCGTGCTGCTCTGCCATGAGGGTGTCAAGGTCAATAATGCCCATTGAGCCCTTCCCTGCATCTGGGCTGCAGCCTGGCAGCTCATTGTCCCCGTTCTGCGAGGGACAGTCACTGCTCTTTTTGCCGTTCTTCATGGCCAGAGGCTGATCCTCTGAAATACTGAACTGTTGCCGCTGCAGCTGGATCTGGGCCTGGAGGATCTCCAGTGGGTGTATTTCGTCCTGACCGGAGGTACTGGATGGGGTGCGTACCTGTTCCACCCCAGGGGTTCCCGGGTGACTCACCCCACTGGCCCCTGTGCCCACACCAGAGTTCAGTCCATAGCTGTCTGGTGCTGAGGTAGTGTGATTGTTTATGCCCATGCTAAGGGGCTTTTGTCCATTTAATAAACTGTTATCGCTCCGTTGCATTTTGGGTGAGCCTGTAATCATAGGGCTGCGATTTGGCTTGGTAGCAGACGCCCCTCCTGCATCTGAGCTGGATGACACCTCGTCTTCGTTTCCATAGTGAGTGCTGACATCGTCAGGGAAGTCCACTCTTGGTGAGCTGCTGTCAGACTTGGCAGCAACACTTTGAATGCCACTGTCTAAAGAAGACATAAGGTCAGCCTGGTCCCCCAAAATCAGGTCACCTCCTTTAGCCCAAGAGGGTGACTGAAGGTGTTTTTCATGAGGTGTGCCCCCACCCCTCTCCCCAACGCCAGCCGAAGGGGTCTGCTGGCCTGGACTTACAACAGGGTTACCATTATCAGAGGAAAAAAAAATTCCAGGGCTCACATGTCCACTGTCTCTTTTTCTCCTCCCTCTCCCTCTCCCACTCCCTGTTGTTGCCTTCCCCTCACTGCACGGGGTAGCGTCCATGTTGTAGTTTGGGGAGAGGGCACTGGCTTCCCCCTGCACCGTCTGGCTTTGACATACAGGCTTAGAGTTGCTATTCCCGGTGCCAGGCATCTGGCTGTTCTGGGAAGCGCTGCTCTGAAAATATTCAGGACCGGCACTTCCAGTCCCATTAGATGTGCTGCTATTAATGTCCTGCTCTGTTTGACTTAGTTTTCGCTTGCCGTCGTTTTGGTTCTTCTTGTTGAATGTTACATTAAGATTGGGGGCCCCCAGGCTAGCAATCATGTTTTGGCAGGCCGTGGACAAGGCAGCTAAACAGCTCTGACCAAAAACACTGTCTTTAGAACTGGTTTTGCTGAAGTTCCCAAGGGACAGAGCACCCAGCTTACTAACAGATGACCGCTGGCCTGAGGGGAACTCAGACTGTGAGGGATAACTCCCTGGTGAGGTGCTCACTCCCTGAGGAGCACTGTGAGGTGGCCCCTGGCGGTTAGCCGGCCCATAAGAAAATGTTGGCTGTGCTCCCATTGGAGGTGCAGTAAAATCTGCTGGTCGCCTATCTGCTGATGCATTTTGATGTCCTCCTCCAGCACCTGGAGATTGCCTTTGGGTGAGGTTACCCATGTTTCCACTAAACTGTGAGTGAATGCCAGGAGAATGAAGGGTCTGCACATGCCCATCTCCTGCTATTCTCATTGGCTCCTGCATTCCAATGCCTGGCCTGAACATCATCCCAGCCCCGTTCTGTTGCAGCCCCATCTCGTTAGGCCCAGACTCATTACCTGCCCCACCTATACGCCTTGACAGGATCTCTCCAGGTGGGTGGGATCCCTGAAACCAGGAGTTCTCCTGAGTAACATGAGGATTTTGTCCATCAATGCTGGGCATTCTGCCATTATTCTCCCTATCAAAGTTGGGTTGAGGCATGTTCCCAACTGGACCTCCATGAGCCATCGGGACAGGAGGTACGTCGCCATGGTGACCTAGCTGCTGAAGACTCGGCTGTCTCATTCTTTGCTGCTGGTTGCGAGAAGCCATCTGTTTTATCATCATGGCTGCATTTTGCCGTTGCTGCAGAGACTGTGGCTCCGGCCCTGGATGTTGCAAGGGACCTGGTGCAAAACCTTCATTAACAGGTGGTGTGAACTCTCCTGATAGGCCAGGATAAGCCGAGGGAGAGAGGTGGTTATCCATATTGCCACACCAACCTTCGCCACCATGTGAATTTGGAAAATCAAATCTGGGCCTTTTCGCCATGTTCATGTAAGGAGAGTCAAAGTGTTGCAGCCTCTGATTTGGAGGCTGCTGGGAGGGAGGAGGAGCTGGCTGTTGCATATTAAACATGGGGTCCCCATAGGGGTGCAAGCCTCTATTTTCCAGTCTGTGAATGGGATATTCAAACTGGTTATGTTGGCCAGGCATCATGACTCCTCCATCCAGAATGTTGGGGTTAGTGTTGCTGGGCTCAGCCTGAGGGGGTCGGGGGAGGCCAGGGGGGCACGAGTTCTGTCTGGCTATTAAGCCAGCCTGTTGTTGTGGTTGCATGAGGGGATGTCTTGCATTGACCCCCGGCTCCATTCCCACGGGTATCTTCCGGCCATTTCCAAAACGTTCAAAAAACACTCCATGCTGAGGTTGCTGTGGCTGTGGTGGCGGCTGGTGTCCCTTTGAAATGCCCTGCATGCCCGGTGTCCGTGGAATGCCAGTGCTCCCAGGAAAATTTCCTGCAGGAACGGGCCGGCCTGGTCCAAAATGCGGTAGCTGAGATTCTGACTCTGATGGGGAAAACACAGGTACATCAAAATGTCCAGATGGAGGCTCACTTGGGAAGTTGTATTCTAATCCTTCCACGGCTCCCTGGGTGGGCATCCGTCGAGGCTCCATAGTGTGAGGCTCAGATGATGTGGACGAAGAAGATGGAAGACCGTGGAAGGAAGCTGCTCTGTTAGGTGACTGGTCCAGGGGAAGGCAGGGAGCAGGAACAGGATGGTTGCCACTGGGGGGACCATGATGTTGAAATTCAGGTATGTTAGCAGGTCTTTGCTGCTGTGGCTGTTGCTGGGGAAAGCCTTCTCCTGCAGGTCCCTCAGCAAGAGGATCAAAACCCTCTCCAAACCCCTGCTGTGGTCCCATGCCGTTACTGTTGTAGCCCATCAGCCGGCCTCCATGTAGGCATGATGACCCTGGATCTGGGCCTACAAAATTCCCACTGAAATGAGGGTGATGTTGGTGGGGATGAGGTTGATGGGCATGAGGGTGTCCTTGATGAGGTTGCTGGTTGTTAAAAAATCCATGCATGGGTCCTTGCTGCTGCTGCTGAAGTCCGCCCCCTGTATGCATTTCTGGGTGTCCCCGCGGGTGAAACCCACCATACGGCTCACCATTCATGTTCATATTGAGCCCCAGCATTTGGGACTCGTGCATGGGGCCCATGCCGGACTCCACTGCTCCGGGTGGGCCTCCAGCATGAAACCCTGGGCTTTTATAATGTGAGCCCATGTTCAGTCTCTGCTGGTTTATGTTTCTCTCTGACTGGCCGGGGTTTCTGCTATTAATTTGAGAAGCAAACTGCTCCAGCCCAAACATACTCTCCAGCAATCAATCCCACATGATGGCCAGTTTGCCAGACATCAGCACAGTTTGTATTTTTCCGTCTGTCCCCAAAAGCAAAAAAGGAAGAAAAAAAAAGGATGCACTATGTTGATGAAACTTACGATTAATATGTTTTGCAGAGGTTAAACAATAAAACTCACCAAGTAAGTTCTCATTTCTGGGAATGAAAAGGTAGTTTTGTTTCACTTCTCCACGGACGCAGAGCGGGGACAGACGGTGGCCAAATACGCACGGAGAGCGCTTGTCTGTTCCAGCATTAAAAGGTAAAAAAAGTCTGCTTCTCCCTCTAGTTTTATCTGGTCATACAAGAAAAAATTACTTGCACAAGAGACGACTTTTAAAAGTTTACAGTTTTTTGTGCAATTTTTTGAGTGAGCACATAAAAAAAAGGGCTCATGAAAAAAATGAAAAGAGCGCACAATGTCAGTTTAAATCCTTATTCCAGCCAGGTATAAAATCCCCCAGATGGTTTTTGTTTGGGGGGTTTTTGCGAAAAGGTCCCATATTGAAAATAAGAATAGAGAGAAAAGTCAGCGTGGAGATGTGTGCGCCTCAGTTTCTGACTAATATTTTAGCGCTAGCATTTATTTAATTAAAAAAAATAATAATAAAATAAGAAAGAAACCCGTTTTTCAACAGGCTTAAAATAAAAAAATATCAAAAGTCCAGGTTGCTACACTTGGAAGTCCATTAATACGATTCTCCAACAAAGCTCGTGGGTTTATGAGACCCAGAGCAGCAGCGGAGCGGCGTGCTCTCCCCGGCGCTCCGTCACCGCGGAGCGGCTTGACAGCATCCTTCACCTCCGCGCGCTCCGGGCTTATCCCGACTCGCGCGTCCGCTCCCTTCACCCGCTGCACCGCTCGGCTCGTGTCGTCTCGGCTCGGCTCTGTTTTGATTAGTTCGGCTCTGAGCTGCAGAGCGCGCTCCACAGATCCGCTCACTCTCAACGCTCCGCTCGGCCGCTTGGCGCTTAGTGAGACGGACGCGATCGGAGGAGACCGCAACAAGTTTTGCATTTCTGCAGCCGCTGCCATGCACGAGGTTTCAGCCAATCACAGAGAGCAGAGGGAGCCACGGGGGCGGGACCAACAGCGTTAAGGTGGTCTTACGGAATCGGTGGGATGTTTTTTCTTTTTTCTTCTTTAAACTTCACTTGAAACCTAATGATCTAAACCAAATGTGGGATTGTAGTTTGATTTAAAATGTGAATTACTTTTGACCAGAAACAAACTAACACACTTGAGAAGAATGTGTAAAAAAAGTCCCCTCAACATAACATGACCACACAGATGATTTTCTATCATTCTTTAAAAGTGGAGATCCCTAAATTTCTATGAAGGCCTGAAGATGCAACAGTCATTAAGTAAAACAATATATTAAGCATGTTTTCCACTAAACAAAAGGCAGACATGGGTGAGAATCTAGGGGCCACGTAGTTGGTTTTCTGTTGTTTATTTGCATGTTCGGCCCCAACTCTATGTGTTCTGCACAGAACAGTGGTGATGTTTGTTTGGGGGCTGACAATGGACAAGCATTTAATTGATAAAGTTATGTTATCTATATATATTTAAATTACAAACATATCAAGCATATTAAGCAGATCAGCACAACAGAAAACCAGTTTAAAGAGAGAATATTAGAGGTATAGGAAAGAATCTGTGAAAAATGGTTTCTTTTTTTTCTTTTTTTACTGCGTGTGAAAATTGGTCGCAGTAAATTGTGCAAAAAAATAAGCAATCCACCTTAAAATCATATTCAAGGGAAATTATGTGAATGGTATTGGGGCTCAGTACCAATAATCGATAGCATTCTGTTACAGTCATCTCATAGGTTAATTAGTGGCAGATCCACAACTGCTGGGTTATCTGGTTAGGTTAAGTGCTGCCCTTTCCCAAGATAAGAGCAATATTTGTTAAAAGCAATTAGGAGAAAAAAATACATATTGCAAAGTCAGCTCTTGTCCAGAAAGACCTTAATCAAATCTCATTCAGATTCATTTTGGTGCTATTCTGGTGTCAATTAGATGCTTTTTACATGCTTGTTTGTTTGTTGGTTTGTTTGTTTGTTTGTTTGTTTGTCACATGCTGTTGTTTTTTAATCCCGTTATTTTATTGACCTCCTAAGAAGCTAAAATTGTTTTTCTGTTTTTGAAAAGTTTGGTACCTAAGGCCTGTTTATGTGTAAACTCTGATTAGTTGAAATAAAGGGTAAATCTGCTTGTGTAAACAGGCTAATTTCATTGATCTGCTTGATTATTTTCTTTAGGTGAAAGAAGAACACACACACAATCCTCTCGGGACTTTCTGTGTGTGTGTGTTTGGGGGGTTGTAGGTGGCAAAGAGTTCTCAGCCCTGTGGGGGGAAAAGTAAAGAGACCAAGGAAGCTTTTATCAAACAGACACAGTGCCACCTAGCGGTTGATGACCCAATGGATGCAGGGGAATTGACTATTGACTCAAGAGTGAAGAAGCATTTGGAAATCACGTCTTGTAACAGAACACACTCAGAAGCTGTTATACTGTCTTGTTGGAAATACATTAAGAATTATTTATATATTTGAACAAGCTTTAAAAAAAAACATATTAAACAATAAAATGAGACATTTTGGCTTATTCCAATGGAATTTGAAACACGTGGTTCTATTTTCGTTTCTGCTTTGGCATTTTGCAATGAAAATACCTAAAGCTGATAACATTTCATTTTATAGTTACTCATGAGTGTAAATAAAACTAGTTTCAATTCTACTGTATTCAAAAGTCAAGAGGTGCCAGAGTAATGATGATGAGATTTTTCTGTATTAAATTTGTCACTAAAACCCCACAAGAAATCCTCTCACTTTTAGATGTAACTGTGCCATAAGAACATTGTTGAAAAGAATTGTTCATAATATTACAAAATGTTTCTGATATAGCGATATAAAAACATTCCTCTACATGTTTCTTTAGTATGTTATGGATAATCAGATTAAGAACAGATGACCGTTTTACTGGCAAATTAAGCAGAAAAAATCCGAACTGCAATACTGGTTTGCAGAAAGATACAATATGTCCAGCTCTGTGCCCAGAAAACAAGCTGCATGCCGCAGCTGAGCCAGAAACCCGTCAGGGCTAGACAATGAAATGAGCTTCTTCCATGCGAGAGGACAGAAGCTCAGAGTGAGGAGGCAGGGGCAGACAGTGCTTGTGTTTTGTAAGAGACGTGGAGCAAACTACCCAGGAGGAGAAGGCAGAGGAGGATGGGGGAAGAATGTCAAGTTGTTGGGATGTGCTTAAGGCAGTTGAGTTTTTACAGTTTGAGTCCCTCTCTCACTCCCCCATCTCTCTTTCTCCCTCTCTCTGAGTTTTACCTTGATAATACTACCTTCATATTTACAATACCATGGCCTGTGGTACTAGTATTAGTTGTAGTAATCAGTTTGCCTTTTGTGGTACTCAGAAAACCTGGCATAAACCGTTTAAAAAGCAAACACTAAGCTTTTTTTTAAATGTGACGTGAAGCTCAACAGCCACCCAAAAAAAGAGATTTGTTGAACTTAAACTGATTTTCATGAACTTGATTTTGATTATGCAGCAGGAAACTGAGTCATAGCTCAGCATTATGTCTGCAAATGGCTTAAAGAATATGATTGAATTTAAACCACAATCTGTATAGAAGAGTAAACCAAAGTTGTAAGCGACACCAAGCAGTTCATGATTGAATAAACCAAAACTGGTTTTTGGAGAGCTTTGCCTGCGAATGACTGAAACAGCCATTTGAAAACTGCTTTGTGGATCTAAACAGGTCATATTTATCACATAATGTTTTTGGATGATCTAAAACATGTACAACATATTGAAAACTGAAAACCCCTTGTGACATATGTGAAAGTATGGACATTCAATTTATATTTCAACTTACATATTTCTATATTTTTGAAGAAAATATTAAAAATAAAAATGAAAACATTTTTATAAAATATCGGTTACTGGGGTGTAGTACATTAAAGCAACCCAAAAATGGCTAAAATTGCACACAGGTGTTTCAGGACATGTACTCACTATAATAACATATAATACATAAATAAGAACCTGAACTCATATTCCTTCCTTTGGCCACATAAATGTTCTCTTTATCCAAATATTTTCATGTTGTGTATTTATTTTGTATCTCCTCCATAGAAGAAAAATAATAAAGATCTATTTCCTGTTGACTGTAAAACGGATGATACCATAACGAGATTCTTCTCAAGGTCTGTCTGGCTTTTCAAACACCGGAACGCTGCGACAGACCAACGGCAGTGTCTCTCCTCCATTGCCCGCCAGTGATGATAAATGCAGCCCAGAGTAGGTATATCTAAGGCGACTTCATGACAATGGACAGCCAAACGCTTTCGAGCACTGTCACGTTCCAACATCTCTCCGCTTTGATTTAGAGCTCAATTTGTCTCAATATTTTACTCAATAGGACAAGGTAGCAGAAGTGGGCGCCCTCTTTTAGCCTTAATTCACGCCGTTAAGCTTTTCCTCAGCGAGACATTTATTACTCTGGGGTGGGGGGTGTTGAACGAAGAGACAGTTCCTTCCCTTGTTGGTGAGGGTACAGCATTCTGTGCAGCTCTAGCAGTGGAGCAGAGGCTCACTGTGTCCTCTATAGGCCTGTCACTCAACTGAGCCATCAGGACCGCCTGGGTCATGGCAGGTTAAGCAGCATCTGTCATCTAGTGAAGCAGCATTGTATTTAAGAGAGGGGGATGCGACAGGACCCCTACCACCACCCCCACACACATACACATACATACACACACACATCACAACAGGAAAGGTTGAGGAGAATCTCAGGGGCTAAATTTGACCCATGCCAACAGGATGAGGAAACAATGGTGACATCACTGGCTGCCTCCGAGAGACAGAAATAACTGTTCTGTCTAAGAAAACCTGCAGATGTGACTCCAAGGGAGGGCCACACACAAACCCAATCCAGATCAGGCCGTAGGTTTCAGTAACTTTGTTCAGAAACTCCAACGCAAACGCCTATTTTTATTTTGAAGGCCTCTACTGATATTATTATAATTTTTTGACAGATTTGCTAATTTTCTCCCTTATTGCAGCAGCAAGTTGATCGCAGAGACATCCACATAAAACGATTTCGGCTCTAAACACTTTTGGTAACATGCCCGGATCTCCCGCTGTGTCGAGTCTTGAGCCTCTCCGAGATTTGTCTCATCAATTCATCTGTTGCCGAATCTATTTAAACGACGGGGGCTCACTCCTGACATGTCCCTTCATCTTGTCTCCGAGAGAGACACATGGTTGGATGAATGCATGCCTACCGCAGACTGCTGCGAGCTACCACTTAACAGGAGGTGTGTGGGCGAGTCTGCCCATCTCCCCATTTAGAAACAGCATTATTAGTGTGTGTTGCACGTTCGGTGGCAGAAATGACTGGTTTCCTCGCAGAAAGCCAACGTCACCATTCCTCCAAAAACAATGAAAAGAAAAAAGTCAGCTATCTCAGCCAGCAGACTCACAGCTTTTCCTGCTCTTTAGCACAGATTCCGCTGTTATTGTGAGACTCTTCTGACCCGTGGTTCACTCGGACTCTTATACACACACAGGAGTGGGATAAATGTGCTGATGCTTTGCTTTAAGCTGTATTTGACCCTGGTCTCCTCTTGAAGTTTTTTTTAAATCACAGAAAAAGAAATATCACATTTGTTATATATATCAATCAGCATTTTAGATGGATTCAGTTTCAAAACTAACTTTAGATGTGAGGCAGTGTTTGGATCTGAAAAATAAAAGCAGAGTGAGTCACAGGAAAGCCGAAACTTTTGCAAAATCTCAGCACTGAGACACAAACATGTAAAAGCCACACTTACCTGTCTGGATCCACAGAAGAGCTTAAATTATTTCCTTAAGATAACAAAATGTTAGTTAATAGCTTAAAATACTACAAAACTGGACATTGATTAACTATCGTAAATAAATAACGCAAAAATGTGCCTTGCTTCAGGAGTGGGTAAAACCAAGGAATGTAATCCATGTCCTGGAAATATCTCTAGTGGCTATTTAAGCACCGCACTATGTGCTTGTTCAAACGTTTTCCTCTGTTTGTGCATATTTTATACCAGTTTTCCTTCCACTAAACTTTCCAATGTAAAAACTGGTTAGTTATAACAAAGATATTTGTGCATTTGTGACTATGTGCACCAGACAACAGTAAACTGGGCTTATGCAAAATTCAAATCACCAAGTAACTCAATTATGGCTGAGAGCAATGATTCAAATAAATCATAGCTTTTAAACCATGAACATGAAGTACTCAAAACATTTAGACCTATACAAAACAAACCTTTACTTTTTGCTAAAATAAATGACCCCCGTTTCATTATACTTTAATGTCTTTTATTTAAAAAAAATTATATTTAGTGATTTGTGTAAATTAATGTGTAAACATGATTAAATAGATAGTATAGGTACTGATGAGCATCTACTAAAAAGAGCAAACTTTTTCATAATTTGACTGTCTAAAATTTAGATTATAAAAGCCAAAAGAGCAGTACATGCGTAAAAGTACACCAGATACATGGTATTATTAAATTGGAAGAAAAAAAGAGAATAGAGAAATGTTATAAAAATTAAGCAGCTTAGGAGGAACCCTGCACAATTTGTAAAGGACAAGTCCTTTAAAAAAACAAAACAAATGGTGCAATTCAAAGACAATTTATTGATAACAGGTTACAATATGCATAATAGATAAGATTTGGAGAGAAGAAAAAGGCACGACAGTTCATACATTCACCACGGCTCACTGATTTTCCCAATCTGATCAAAACTGCTGAAAAAGTCTTTAACAGTTGTGGATTTAATACATCATAACATCATACACTTCCTTCATCGATATTCTTTCATCAGAGCGACAGCATTCAAATCCCACTCTCATCAGCTGTGCATTTTCAGATGGTAGCAACGTCAGCGTATCTCTGCTGCATCATGATCATCTCATGTTATTTATTATGTAGTGGTAGAATCTTAAAGCTCCGTGTCACATCTATCACCTGAGAAGATTTCATTTCAAATATTGCAGATCATCATTGGCTTTACATTTCCGATATTGACTGGAGAACACGTAAACGCGTCAAATTTGCACTTTTACTTAGAACAGAAAGAACACGTTACATTATCAGACAAAAATCGATACTTCTATTGAGAGAGAGAGAGAGAGAGAGAAAGAGAGGGAGAGAAAGAAAGAGAGAGAAAGAAAGAGAGAAAGAAAGAGAGAAAGATAGAGAGAGAGAGAGAGAGAGAGACATTACCTCTGAAAAGACCATATAATTTAAGATAACAACAAACTACAGTATAAAACTCAGCAGGGATCAAATGCGTAAACCAAGTATAGCTCATGTGTGCAACAACAAATGCAGACTTATTGCACAAGGTTCCGCCATCTAAGAGAAAAAGTGATGGATGATAGAAATAAATCATTGGGGTAAAATCAGTTCAACACAAGAGTGTAGATTTTGGTGTGAAAAAGCACACATTTGTTACATGTCGAAGGAACTTGAAGTTGCCTAAACGAAACGGCACACAAAACGTGCTGTACTCATAATAGCACTATCTGCTAAGATTTACTCCCAGGAAGCAGCAGCGGCGGCGGCAGCTCATGGCTATTGGTAATCCTTGGGCATCAGGAAAGCTGCACGTTAGAAAAAAGAAAAACAAAGAAGGGAGGTAGCGCTTGCTATGGGAGGTGTAAAATATACAAGGTTTAGGAGAGCGCTGCGTGGTGTTGACCGTGCGCTAACAAAGCCAACTGTGAACCTGTAAATGCAACCGCTTGGAACCTGGAAAGGAAAGTGTGGCCAAAAAAAAAAAAAAAAAAAAAAAA